>JAMQGT020000702.1:0-76726 GCA_024447675.2 Pterophyllum scalare | reverse complement strand
CAGAAACTGCCTCAGCTGGTTTACTGTTTCAGCCTTTCAGATGATGAAGCTGGTGTTTGCTTCCACAGCATGATCAGCACATATCTTGCAGAAAATCACTATTATTACTGCTTAATATCCACCAGACCACTGCGGACCCATCTACTGTTAGGGCTAGGGGTAGGGCTCAAGGTCACATGAAAAATCTTTGACCAAAAAAACTGTAACGGCATAATCTACAAACTCGTTTAACTTTTAACATCTAGTTTCTGGAAAATTGCCAAATGATGACAAACAAAACCAAACAAAACGAACCCTAACTCTAGACGCTTGCAGAAGTTAAGTGGTTAAGATAGTCAGAGTCTAAACTGCTGATGGAAATACTGAATTCTGTTTGTCTTATCTGGTCCAGATATTATGTTTGATAAACTTCAGAAAACTTTAATTCAGTTACTGTGCCTTAAGGCCATTGTTTGTTGTGATTTAGTGCTAAATAAATAAAATTTAACTGAATTCAATTTCTCTAGCCTGAACCACTGAATGGTTCCTTGTCAGCAGCTATGTTTGGAGTTCATCAGGGCTCAATTTTGGGTCCTCTTTAATTTTCTTTGTACTTGATGCATTGTGTAATTTTGCTAGGACTAAGTTCAGCACCATAATGCTGCAGTGCTAAGCTTTTTTTTTTCACTAAAGATCCACTTAGATTATTGAGAGAGAGAGAGAGAGAGTGAAGCAGGGTGTTCTTGGAATCTAAAGTGGGGCATGTTCACAAAAAATTACATTAATCTCTAAAACAGAGTTTTCCAAATCTAGCACACAAATTGGTTCCTCTTTTTCTTTTTTCCTCCTCTTTTTCTTTCAGCCGCTCCCTGTAGTGCTTGCCATTATGGGTCATCTGCCCCCATCTCACTATATTGCTAGCATCCTCCTCTGTCACATCAGCCCTCTGCATGTCCCCCTTCACTATATCCACAAGCCTCCTCTGAGGTCTTCCTCTTTCCCTCCTGCCTGGCAGCTCCATCTTCAGCATCCTTTGTCCAGTATATCCACTCTCCCTGCTCTGCACATACACAAACCATCTCAGCTTGAGCTGTCCCTCTGATGGACTCATTTCTAATCTTTTCCATCTTGGTCATCTTCTGTCACAAATCACCTCTGACACCAATCTGCACCGACTCCACCCAGCCTGCACTCTCTCCTTCACCTTCCCTGTGCCCTGTCAGCTGCTTTGGATGGCTGATCCCAGATATTTAAACTCATCCACCTTCACTACCTCTGCTCCTTAGATGTTCACTTTTTTATTGGTCTCCCTCTCAATCACACACGTATGCTGAATTGCTTCTGCTGCCTTCTTTCCAGTGCATACCTCCAGCCTGTCCTTCACCACCAACAAGAAGGGGCTCAGAGTCCACCTCACACTGCACACCTAACCACTATCTCACTGTCCGTTTTATGTGTACCTGGCAAATTATTAATCAAGGCAGGTTATTATTCTATGATCAAACAGAGTACCTGTGGCTTGTCCTCTAATCAGAAAGTCTTTAGTTTGAACTAACCATAGGTGTGATGCCAGTGACTCAGTGGATATTAAGAGGTTGATGACATCTGCAGCTGTGAAGTGAACTGCAGCCATTACTCTGCTGTTTGCCAGCTAGCAGTAACTTAACTGTGCTGCATGAATATGGTGATGGATTGTCCATGACATCAGCTTATGAAATAATTGAAAACGACCGGTTAAGTTACCAGATGAGCCATGAAAGTTTCTATGAATTAGTCAACAGGATGTTGCTCCATTCAAATAGCGATCTATGTTAGTAGACCTACAATTATTTGTTACTTTAATTAGCTAACATTGTCAAAAGGATAACAGCTCAGGTTCAGATTGATCCCCAAAACCAAACAATCTCTCCACAAATCAAA
Source organism: Pterophyllum scalare (assembly GCA_024447675.2). Classification (NCBI taxonomy): domain Eukaryota; kingdom Metazoa; phylum Chordata; class Actinopteri; order Cichliformes; family Cichlidae; genus Pterophyllum; species Pterophyllum scalare. The sequence goes on along the minus strand of JAMQGT020000702.1, from coordinate 74,827 downwards.
TGCTGTGCTGATGTTGGCCGTAGTTCAGAGCCTTTCCTGTTTGTTCGGTAGATAACTTGGCTTTCCTGCCTTTGCTTGCTTAGTACCCAGTGTAGGGGTGTACAACCTCACACCTGATTTACACTTCTGTGGGGAATCTTTGTAGATCCTATGATTTAACCTGTGTAAGGGGCCGATGCTGTTGCTGCCATTATGTGTTAATCACTACGTGGTCGTGTCCTGGTGTTTTACATGTGGTGCCGGCTGATAGAAACAAATAAAATTTGGGGATTTTTTTCCCTTCCTGGGTCCTTGCTCTTTGTTGTGGTCAGTTTTTTTTAGGTGCAGACAGATTTGTCTCTCTAGTTTTTTCACTTCTTTTCATATTAACTCACATCCATTCTGATAGTTTCTGTGATCTCTGTCCAGGATTTGAGTGTCATTTGTGAGTCCTTATGTTGTTGCTATGATTATTATTCCTTATATAGAGACAATGTTATTATTCTTTCACTGATAAATTCAATAACTGCAGTGAAGAAATAGCTGGAAATGCACAGGAGGAATCAGTGGTGCTGAACAGGACAATCACAGGACATGTAGTTACATTATGAATTATGCATCTGCGTTGGTCATACGTACGTAACAAGAAATCCCCTCTGAACCCTACGCAGTAATCACAATCCCTGCGGCCTGTGTTGACCTCACATGTGGCTACATTTCTTGAGCTGTGCATGTCAGGTTACATTGTAGGTTACGGCGTAGGGTTTCAGAGTGGTTTGCAGTTACGGTGTAGATTTCCCACTGAAGTATAAATCCCTGATCATGCTCAAACATCATTATTGACATCCTCTCTGAAGTCACATCAGTGTTGGTTTTTTGTCCTTATGTGGATCTGTCCTTGATGATGTTTTTGGCTCTGCTGAGGCAGCGGGAGGTGTAGATGTCCATCAGGGAGGGGAGAGGGCAGCCAACGATTCTCTGTCCTGTCTTGACTACCCTCTGAAGCCTCCCTCTGTCTGCCTCAGTGCAGCTGCCGTACCATACTGTGATACAGTACATCAGCAGGCTCTCAATGGATGAGCGGTAGAAGGTCAGCAGCAGGTTCGAGTCCAAGTTGTTCTTCCTGAGGAGCCTCGGGACGCTGCCGAGCCTTATTGATAACAGCTGTTATGTTAATAATATAATAATAATAATATAAGCTCACTACTGATACTAGGGAGGAACAGCTCACTGAGGCGCTCAGGAGCAAACAGATGCGTCACTTCGTTGGGGTTTTGCAGAAAATGCAGAGTGTGCTCAAATACTTAAAACAGGCCTACCAGTGACCTAAAAATAGCATCCATACTTGAAGTGGTCCAAAGGTGACAAAGGAAGGACCTTTAAGGGAAAATCTTTAACTAAACTCAAAGATGAGTCTGCATCAACTCACTATTTCTGAGGCAGTAGTGAAACAAGTGGAATGAATTCAGTGGAGGAAAGCCCAAACTCTGCACGGTGATGGAAATAAGTTTCCCCGTGCAGGATCATTTTCAGTGTGCACACGTCAAATTGGAGCCAGCGCTCTTAAACCGGATTCACTTGAGTAACTTGACAGAAAAATGTGTTAAAGCGAGAAGATTATGTAATATGTGTGAGACTCGTCTGAATAGCAGGTTTCATTTTATTGGTGACACATGAAAATGTGGGCGCATACAGGACATAACCGATACTATAAAAAGATCACATTCGTGCCATTTATTTAAAAATATTACGAGTGTAAATTAAAGATAATTTTTCTTTTCTCCTCACAATAGTTACTGTTTTGATTGTCAGGAATCACCGTAGAACCAATTATTTCTTCATTGGAGCTAAAAGAATGTGCAAAAAAAATGTGCAGACATGCATTTACACCAGGATGTCTGCATATTTTTGGTTATTCAGATGTCAGTGTGGGATTTTATACACGTTACAGTTTCTGAAGCTTCGTGTTAAAAACATAAAAACAAACAAATGCTCTCACTTCTGAAGGAAAGAGATAGATCCATAAAAAGGGAATAACGGATAAGACAGAAAGAAAACTACAAACAGGAATTGAGATTTTAGAAGGGGAGAAAGAAAGTTTCTGAATTTCTGAGTGGAAATGCAATTGTATGTTTCCTGTGACATCTCTCTGACATCACTGTGTTCTCCAGCTCTGAACCAATCACACAGAGGGAATTTCCCCCACACAATGATGTCATAAAGAGTCACAGGAAGGATCAGTGGTTAAACGCTGAGCAAATCTGTTCACACCTACCTGCACACTAATATCAAATATATAATTTACAAACCTCAGCTGAGCCAGCCACAGATTTTCACACCTGTGAGGAAAACTCCGGAGTCAAGTGACTCAAATGAAATGACAGAGAATTCATGAGTTAAGTGAAGACTGGAAGTGACCATTAACGCAGCACTAGTTACATTGCTAGTTTTGTGTCTTTGTGGGAACTGTGACATAAACACAACCACAACAGAAAGGTTACGACTTTACCAACAGATACTTAATAACAAAGTAATAACACGCACCTCAGAGCACATGGCTTATTTCACACATTTCAGAGTTACACCAGAACATATGAAAGGTCTTTGCATGCGACATGTCTTGACATTTCAAGTTCATGCTCCCGGACACAAAGTTCCCCTGTTTTTCTTTACCTGAACACCGTTCATCATCAGCTCGATCTCACATATACTGACTTGTGGCCATAAAATTAATATTTTCCATTTTCAAAGGGTGAAAAAGTCCACATGTTGGGGCTGGAGGGACTGGCAGTGATGTCATTTCATCATGTTTCTCAGTTGGAAAAAGTAAAAACTGGAAATGATGACCTTTTTTCTTAAGAAAAAATTTGGTTAGGTTTAGACAATGACAGCACCTATTTACTGTAGGTTTGAATCATATTTATCTAATAGACTCCAATTTGTTCACGTAAATGGGCTAGAACCAATTTTATTTACACTATACATACTATACAGAAAGCATTACATAAATTTTCATTGTTATGCAGATGATACTCAGCTTTATCTATCCATGAAGCCAGATGACACACATCAGTTAGTTAAACTGCAGGAATGTCTTGAAGACATAAAGGCCTGGATGACCTCTAATTTCCTGCTTCTAAATTCAGATCAAACTGAAGTTCTTGTACTCGGCCCCACAAATCTTAGATGCACTGAGTGTTTCTCCTTCATTCACCTCTTGTACTCTGTTTATACCCCACTCTGTATTTAATCATTAGTTATTGTTAATGTCTGGCTCTCTTCCACAGCATGTCTTTTGTCCTGTCTCACCTCCACCTGGTTGCAGCAGATGGCTGCACCTCCCTGTGCCTGGATCTGCTGGAGGTTTCACTGTTGCCAAGGGCTTATTCATAAGGGGCCATCCGATTGTTGGTTTTCTCTGTATTATTACAATATAAAGTACTTGAGGTGACTGTTGTTGTGATTTTGAGCTATATAAATGTATTTGAACTGATTGTGTTGGTCACTAGGAGATTGCTATGGTCACCTGCAATTTTCTGCAACACTCGCCAACTAAATAGAGTGATGCAAGCCATAAACTGTTTGCCTTCAAAGAAAAAGTTGTACCTTACTGCTGCAATCAACATATTTGTAATCAACTAGTGGTTACCAGGGGGCCAAAGACTAGTCTGTAGGCCTGCATGAATGGGGCCTTAGCAAAACAGTTCTCTCTTGCAAATGAGACACTGAGTCTCAATGGGACTACCTGTATAAATAAAGGTTAAATAAAAATAAATAATTCATCTCAAAGCAACTAATTAACTAATCAACTAATTAATTAGTTTCAAAGCAATGCTGACGATGCACACTAACAAATAAATTCATTTCTGGTGACTATTTCACGTTTTCAGTTGGATGTTTTTTACTCATACTCACCGATACAGCACTGAGCATCACTCAACCTTTCCTCCCCACTCAGGACGCACAAATCATATCGTGAATCATCTTATGCTGTTGGTGACCTTCAATCTCACTGGACATTTTTAAATATTTTATTGAGTTTGCTTTTAAGTACAGACAGATAAGGATCACGGGCAATAAAGAAAAATGTTAGGATGCTACCACAAATAAATGATACAGTCACAGCTTCAACATGAAGTTGTACTGACTCTGTTTTGCCAGCTGCTGTCCCTAAATAATGCTATTCATTGGTGATATTGTTCAGTCACCACCTGCTGATGCATTTTAGTGTGAAATTAAAAAACCCTTACTTCTGTTTCCTGTTTAGCTGAAGAATTCAAACATAGCACCAGTAGGAAATTTTCATATATCTTCTGCAAGCCCTCAAAAATATAGAATGAGTGAAATATTCAGCTGTATGGTTTACGGTGGTGTAATGTATCAAGTAATAACTGTGTAATGTACTAAATCCCCCCCCTCCACCAAATTAAACAACACATCATTGATGATATGCTTAGAAACCTTCTACAAGATATTTCAAATAAATGAGTAAAGGTGTGAAAACAGCATCTGTGTGCTTAAACCTTTAGAGGAAAAGGTGTAGCTTTCTTCCGGAGTGAATTGCTACCATTTTTGGCGTCATGGTGTCATGCGTGATGTGTAAAGGGGCTACCCCCAAAACCCAACCCCAGAGATGGGACTTTTCTTGAGAGAAAAGGTGACAATGGCTGAAGACAAAAAAAGGGTCCAGGTTTCTCCAGAGTTTAGAAATTCTGAATCATCTTTGTGCCAAATTAGAGTGCATAGAGGGAAACTCAGCCCGTGTTCTCACTTTCTGAGTCAGTGGGCAGCGCAGACCACTCCACATGTAAAGTGTCACATGCAAGCATATAAAAAATACTTTGTAAGGTAAAAGTAAAATTCACACATGGCCCTGACCACTCATACTAGTCTGAAGGAACATTTTCTTTACTCAGGGGAAAATCATAAACTGTATGTAAAAGACGGACCTCGCAACCATATCATTGAACCACAGAGTTCTGTGAACCACTGTTTTGACTCCTCGGGTTTGGCATTTCAGCTGCTGCTGTCCCTTTTCTTTTCTGATGAAGGCACAAATGACAATATTTGGAAGATGGTGTGGACCAAGCACATGTCAGCTAATGCTGCATTAGCCGGCTAGCTTGGTTGACAAATTGTATTTTTAATTTGCTGGGTTGTTAAATGGGAATGCTAATTTTGACGAGCAAAAAACAGACAAAAAAAAAACTAAACTAAATTTGATCAAGACGAAACAGCAGCTTCTGTCACAGTCCCTAAAAATACACTTTATGTGTTAACTAGTGAGTTTTAAAATAAATTATGTTCATGCACAGCTGTTAAGAAAACAAAATAGATCAAGAGATCAAAAATATTTCACGTAGCGGGCCGTAAACGTTTTATTTCATTGTTTTAGTTTGACACTTTTGACAGTGGAGTCTATGGAGCCTAATGTCTACTCAAGGCTGTCAACAAAAGTTATGTTAAAATGTTCAGAGAATCCAGAACATGGAGTAAACTTGGCGAGACGAGGATTACACGGACACCACCAACACAGGAGACGGATGACAACAATCTGACAAGGAACTAAACAGAATACAGGCAATATATACACACACTATGGTAACGAGACAATGGGAAACAGCTGGGAGGGAAACAGGTGAACACAATCACACTAACGAGACCAGGGGAAGCGAAACTGAACACACTGCACAAGAACCAAGACACTACTAAAATAAGACAGGAAGTGGAAACAAAGACCAAGACTAAGATACAAGAACTTGGCACGAGGACAGTGGGTAACCATTAAGCACAAAAACCAGACACCAACACAACCTGAACCTAAGCAAGGAGCATAACAAAAGAAACAGTACAGTAAACAACAAACACAAAAACACAAAACACTGGGCAGGACCATGACAACATCATTGGGCTCAGTAAAGCCAGTTTTATGACTTTCTATGAACTGAAAATGTTTTACTAGATCATAAAAATGTGCAACTTTACAATAACTTTCATCTTTAAGAGCCAAAGTTTTCAAAAGTCAAAATCTTCTCTGAGAAATTCAGCTGAATTTCAGTATGAATTCATCATCCTGTCAGTCACTAAAATGCAGACTGATATTTGCTAAGAATCTTCTGTGAATTTCTTTAAAACTGAGACAGACTTTCACCTGTGAAACCCCTTCTGTTTGTGCACGATGCTAGGGGATACCCACACAATGTCACACCTGTACGTAATCACTGAAGTGTACCTGTCTGCCTTCCTGTTTGTCTTCCTGTTTCTTTGTCTCCTTCCTGCAGAGCTCGGTGCCTCATCTGAACTCAGCTTTAGACCAAGCCAAAGGTCGCTCCTCACCTGCTTTAGCGCTTCCTGTGTTAACAAAGGTGACAGGAAATGCAGATGTGTGCAAACTTTAAAGAATTTCACTCACAGCACATGTGTTAGTTGTATTTTGTGCACTGTGTTTGGCTAGTCGCACTGTGGATGTGCATCAACAGGCCGACTCACAGGAAGAACACTTCAGAAATGGTTGCAGGGGTTGTGACGCAAATGTATAAATCCTGTGCTGCAGAATTTAAACAGAATTTCCTGCTGGGAATGTTGTTCTGGGATCACATTGATCACATTTATAACACAATTTACACCCTGTGTAAACACACATGTAGAGTTTATGGTCCTCCTTAGTTTGAAGTCTTATTTAATGCAGCATGTTGTTCATTTCACCCCATTCAGAGTAAAACAGATGATAAAGCCAGATGGAGAAAAACCTGAACTGTAAGGATTCAAATCATAGCTTCAGACAGAATATAAAGTGACTTTATATTCAGGTTCTGAGTAAAACCCACCCAAGTTTATCTGTTCTGTCCATCACAGACACAATGCAGCTGTCTGCGCTGAGTCTTTCGACCTCTTACTGCAGAAATGACGCAACGATATAACCATCATAATCTGCAGTCTGTCTTCTCAGAAGAAGACATAGACCCCTTTATGATCATGATCTCCATCGGTTCCTGCCTTAGACTAAAGGCCAGCTTTGAAAGAGACTGTTCGTGTGGTTGGCGCAACACAGACACTAAGCTATTTAAGTTGTAGAGCTGCAGGGATATTAAAATAACAATAACAATAAGCAACATTTTGCAAACTTGAGTGGTCTTCATTAACTGATGGAATGGCAGAATGCATTTTTTCCACAAAGATCTCATTTGCAGTGAATCGTTTTCTCTGAAGGTCAGACCCTTCTGTGGTTACACCTCATTTTCAGTTGGCTTCCACTGATACAAGTTGCAGCAGGGTTTTTTTCCACACACACTCTATGTTGCACTAATATTCTCAGTATTGCTATTGACAAAGAATAAATTTTTTTGCATGAACGGGCGTGGAGCTGACAAGAAAACCCGTGCATCGTACATCACACCTGTTTCCTTTAAACTGAATGGGGAACTGCTCGCTGTTCTGATTACTCAATAGAAGCCTTCACACCTAAAATGACATCATTTCCTGTCATCATCTTACCTGACAGCCTCTTCTCTATAATTATCCATTGCTCTTTATAATATAATGCAATGCTTTAAGGATTTAACATTATATTTTTGAAGATGTTCTGTTCATAAGCACTCATGTAAAGATATGCAGCAGGCGTGTGAAAGCAGCATCACGGTGGTTTATACGGACATTTTCTGCAGTAGTTTGTCCTCAGAAGTTTTTCACTCACACTTTAAATGCAAACTTTTCTTAATAGAGGTCATTACTGCTACAGTTTCAGTGTAAAAATAAAACTCCACACCTTCATGATGTCTCTGAGGAAACCAGGACAGGTCCAGCTTTTGTATCCAGATATTATTTTTACCTTTCTATGCTTATCTGCTTCTACCTGCTCTTTGTAGCAAATGCTGAACTCTTGGTGGTCTTCGGGAAGTTCCAGGGATTCATTGTCTTACTTTGAAATAGAGGCTTGCATTGTTACGACTCCTCACCACCTTCTCATGGTTGCTTATTCATCTACAATTAACACAGATCTGAAATCCTCTTAGTCTCTTTAGTGTTTGAATTAAACCCTTAACCGTGAGGACTAAGTCATTATCGGTGATGACCCTAACCCCAGCTCAAAATTTTGGAGAAAGAAATAATAACTTTTTTGGGAAAATGTACAGAATTTTAGATGATGTCAGCTAGACTTATTTATTTTTGCCTCCTGATTGGCAAGGCTTGGGAGGAACAAAAACCCTAAATATTCTGATAAGTTAGGGTTAAAGTCATTACTGAAGATTACTTAGACCTTAGTTAAAAATTCTGGTTTCTGATCCCACGTGATCAGCTATACGTTGGTCTGTAGTGTAACTGGGGGCTTGTCCAGGAATTTTCTTTTTTTAAATTTTATTTTGAAAAACAGTTTCATCTTTATAGTGTAAGTAAAGGTCAAATTAAACTGTTCAATGTGATTTAAACTCTTTTGGTTATTTGAGTGTCCCGATTTCCAAATGTTTACATTTTTATCCACTACTATTGATTTACTGTTACTGCAGTAATGCAGTACTTTCTTTACTTTAAGTTTCTACAGAACCTAGGCGGCTACAGTACAAATACAAGTTTGGTGATATTTTATATTTTGTGTATTGTCAGCAAATTCCATGATGTAAAAATCAGAAATAGCATCTCTATGAGTTTCTCTGATGAAAAATGCAATTAAAAAATTAACAGTCCTCATTATGCAGAATGATCTATGCTATGTGTTTACATTAACATGAACGTTCCTCATAAAAAAATGTACCAAATTGGCCTGAATATAACATCACCCTGACAATCAAACATCATTTATGAAACTATAGTGGTTGTTTGACACAGAAGCCGTTTTTCCATGCGGGGTCGACTCAGTCAACACAACTCTGCACGGTCGTGTTGTGTTTCCATTGCGATTGAGGACCACCACAGTGCGGGTTCTTCATTACTGTAGTAAAGATGTCTCAAAGACTTAGTCAACTCATTTTCAGTGAAAACATACAAAGTACTGTGCAAAAGTTTTGAGTCACCTATCAGTTTGGTGTATTTTGCTTCCAAGGAAATTTTTAAAGTGGTCTTGATTAATAGTTCTCCAGGCTTTCTGAAGGTTTTCTTTGGACACTGGCTGCTTTTTCACTCATTTTCAGTCCAGTAATCACTAAAGCATACAAAAGGCTCCTAATTGAAAAGATGAACCAGTTTTGTGTATGCACATAACAGACAACTTAGCAATGAACCAATTTTAAATGGTAATGTGAACTGTACTGAAAATCAGCAGCACTGTGATGTGAGTGTCCACAGTGAGTTCAGGCTGTGCTGAAGAATAAAGGTGGTCATATAAAATACTGATTTTCAAGCTTTTTAAAATTGTGCAAACTCTGTTTTTGCCTTATATCCCATATTTCCATACATGTTTGCATCACTGCAGCTATTTATGTCACAGTAAACGTGCTGCACATCCAAAATTAGGGCCTAAAATAAGATAAATAGCTATGGCACATCTTCAGTGATGGAACAGAAGGATCTTTGCAGGATGAGGGTCTTTCAGGGCCTCAATGGGCCTCAGTGTAAATACAAATTATCAAAAAGCTACAGCGTTTCCAGTAAAACTTCAGACACTACCTGTCCAGATGCAACTTCAACCTATGCAACACGTTGCTTCGGTTTCTGTCCTGAAGAACCAGTTTCCTTTAAACCGTGTGCAAAAGCGGGAAACAGGCTTTGAAGTGCATTTTCTCATGTTGGCAGATGTGTCATAGGTGTTACCCAGTCAGCAACAACAGGCACACATATTCCACCATGTTACAGTGCATGCAGTGTTTCCCAAAGTGTGGGTGACATTACATTTGTTTGTACGTCGGGCAGCTGTTACTTCCTGTTTAGTCCTGTGAGGTCTACGCTGGCCCTAACAGTCTCTTTAATGTGTAACCAAGAACTCTGGATGAAGCAGAATAAATGGGGAGTCGGACAGATTCTAAAATTAGTTTAAAAAATGTAAAAATAAAAATTATATATGACATCACCTTATCAAGCAGGCGAATAAAGGTAGAGACCCTCAAACAGAAAATAAATAAAGACAAGGGGAAGATGCTGCAGGATGACGTGAGCTGCCTTTCCTTTGGACTCCAAATCATCCACTCAGTAGTTTGATGCCCCAAACGCCCAAAGAATCAGGGGACAAAAAATTACATAATTCTAAGTTACATAATTCAAGAACTGATAATCCCCTCCCCCCAAAAAGGCTCCAGCCGAACACGGCTGTGTGTGTGTGTGTGTGTGTGTGTGTGTGTGTGTGTGTGTGTGTGTGGATACCATGTATGTTTGCTGGAACTCTGAATGTGCATCAATGCCCAGCTGAAAGTTTCCCACAGCAAAGCGCACAATTTTTGTTTGTTTTTCTGGTTTTTTTTTTTTAACTTGCACGTGTTTAAACTTGTAACATCCACCTGGGCACCACCTGCCTAACCCAAACCCTAACCCACTGAGGATGAGGGTAAGGTGGTGTTTTAGCATGCATGCTGATGAAGCGTGTACACGTTTCCTCTCAGATCGTTCAGGCCCTTCACTTCACTCTGTTACAGTATTTCAGTTTGGATATGCCAAACAGGTGAAAATTCCTAACAGTTTATCAGGCCTGCTGGATGTTAGGAGGTTAACCCTGTGATGACTCTGACCCCAGCCCTGAACCTTAACCCTAAACTTGTAAATGTGAATTGTTTTGCATGCATGCCAGTTACAGAATTACTTTCTTTGTACCCTGATTGCCAAAATTCATGCATATTCAGGCAAGACATATCCTGAGTGTTATGGTCTGAATCATCAAAGCTGATGTCCTCATGGGTTAAAAAGTGACTGAGCTTTCATTAGATCAAACTATGAGTTTGCAAGTGCTGGTGATAGATTGGTGTATTAGTTTATCAGCGAGGCGTGGCACATGCACAGACCGCCGTCAGAAACCTTCAGAGGTGGCTGTGAATTCCCAGATGCAGTGGATTCAGTGGAGGTGTAATGATTTCCGTAACGGCTTCGCTGGATCTAATGATTTCCGACGCAGGCCGCCACCTCACCCTTTCACACAGCGTGCTTTCCCGGCGTTGCTGCTGGAAGCTCATTGCACGCTTTGGGGGGATGCATGCATGCAGGCCTCTGTTAGACCCCCTCTGCAATTTCAAGTTTGACCAAGAAAAGCACAAATTTCAATAAAACAGATGGGAGACATAAAATTCTGCAGTGAGCAGATGATTGAGGTGTGATGTGCATGAGTGGAAAGCCGACCCCTCACCCTCTTCTATGAAGTTTGTCGATTTAAAGGAAACTGCACAACCACATTTTCACACCTAGATCATCGCGACATCGCTCTCTCTCTTGCTCACTTATACATAAAAGCTGTCAAGACAAGTCAAACAGTTCGAGCCAACTTCATGGTAAGAGAGGCACTGTCAGAGAGCCAGTCAGACCATCAGTTAGTCAGCCAGAGAGGACTCCGCTTGACCTGTATCCGACCTCGGCATTGCTCCGACAGGAACTGAAAACACCAGCCCGGATTGGGAATCAAACCAAAGACTCAACAAGCACTCAGGGGTGATACAAGCAGGGATACAATGGCTACCACTGTGAGGGCGGCGGTCTGTCTGTGCCTGTGGCTTTTTGCCTGTCAGGTCAGAGGATCCCACATTCCCCAAGAAATGAACAGGACCATCCAGAGCCTCCTGCAGCACTATGTGAGTATCCGCTTCACTCCAACTTCTACTTAGTACTCGTGTAGTACCAGTCTGTGTAGCTCTGCAGGCTTTGTGTTTCCTCTCATTTGTCACAGTGATGTTCTCACCACAAACACACACAAACACACACACACACACACACTGACACACACACAGACACACACATGTGCAAAGCAGTCTTTCACCCACGAGCTGCTAAATATTACACACACAGCCTCCGGCGTCTCATGCAGTAAACTTTCTGAGGCTGATATCAGTCATGTGATGATGCAGAAGTGCTGCCTGGATGGTGGTTTCAATGAGACAGACTCACATCACATATGGGAGTGTCCCTGGATGCACCATCCACTGCCATTTTTGGAGCTTGTTTGGTTTTTGTTTTTCTTAACAAATGTAAACTTCATGCCAGGCGGTCCTTGAATGCACCACCAATAACATTATATTATAAACACAGAAACAGCTGAACTCGTGCCATCGTTTATGAATGCTGTAGGATTATTATCACTCTTGTTTATTACTGCAAGAAACACTTTAAAAATATTTTTATAAGTGTATTTACAATCTCCAGATGTGACATCACACACAATATACCTGACTGCCTTTGAATGCACCGGTGGGACTACTTTCCAAAGTTTTCATTTTTAGTTATTACGTTTAAGATTAAGTTCCAATAACTTGGAGCTGTCAGTCTAAATTATTCTCACTCACGTCCCTGATACAGCAGCTAGTCTGCTAACGAAAACCAGCCGGCTTCCAGTGAAATTCAGAATCCCCTTTTTTAAAAATGTTATTATTTCCATTTAAAGCCTTAAAGGCCAGGCTCCTGAGCGATCATCTGATCGGGGTCTTTACGTTTAACAGGCTCGCTCGGCCCATCAGGTCGGCTCACTTTTATAGGTCAACGTTTCCTTAATCTTGGGCTAAAACCCAACTGTGAAGCACTCTGTAACAGTTTTACGAAGTTATTCTTGATTATTCATGTTTAACAAGCTGTAAACATCTGTTTTTGTGTCTTTTGCAGAAAATTTCCAACAGGGAAAGATTCGATGGGAGGCCCGTTTTCCCGAACGAGCAGCTCAGTGGAAAAATGGAGGTAAGAGTCATTTGACCAATGGGAACGTGTAGTCTGTCCACAAAATGTAACAAGTCCATGCCGTCCATAGAAACGGCTCTAAAATAGTACATTAAGTGCAAACTTGAGTGCAAATGAGAGAATATGGGAAATACGCGAAGCAGTGAGGTGACTTAGCTCAAATCTCAGCTTAAAGACCGGAAATGGTGCCGGATCCCATCCCTATCCAAAGAAACTAGGAACTATTTCTTGACAGGAGGTAGTGTATCCCTCCACCTCGTCTCTATCCTCAGCATCTTCATCACTAAAGTGGATTTCCAAATGGTGTTACGATAATTAGTCTGCCTGCTTCACATTGACGTTTACATTTCTATTGAAGAGTGAAGACAGGATGGTACTCAGGCAGCTTTAAAGCTGCTAGCAGGTTTATTTCTGAACTCTGGAAGGAGCCAGGGCACCTGCTTCCTCCTGCTTTCAGTCTTCGTGCTCCTAGCTTCAGGAGCCCGTGCTAACGATGGGGGTGAACCTGCTCTTGAGCTCCACCATCTCTGGCTAACACGTACCTCCTGAGTCAGCAGGCAGCTGGTATTTCCAGGTTTTGTCTTTCATGCTGAACCTGCTTGTTTTTAGCACTGGAGTGTGTGTTGAGGTTTTTGTGGGTTTTTTCCTGCGCTGGCTCGGCAATATGCAGCCTTTCTGCAGCTATTCTCAGATCCTGATCAAACTTTCACTTTTCATCAGCATCGCTACAAGGCCGCTTTATGGCTGGTTTCCAGTGCTGAGCACAGACCGAAGCTCCAGTCTACAGTGTTTCAGGTTTAAGCTTCTGCAGATTAGGAATAAAAAGACTACTGGAGGGTGTTTTTTTTAATTTGATTTTATTATATGTGGAGCCTGAAACTAACTGTCACCATACTAGCACGATGATTAAAGCATAACAACAAACTGTATGGTGGACGAAAAGAAAGAAAATGGAGAAAACTTGAAGGAAACTGATGTCAAATTTCTCGCACTGCAGCCGACCAACTTAGCCACTCAGTTTGCAGCTTCTGGATTACTTTGGCCAGCACCGGCTCGCTTTTATTCAGTGTTTCAACTCTAAGAAACATTTTGGCAGATCAGTCAAAAAAAGGTGGTAGTCAAAAGAAACGGTGGTACACAGGGCAGAGGCTACAGATCGGTGGTGCACAGAAGGTGGTGTTCAGCATAAACTCCATGGCCGCCCACTGGGTTTTCCAGTTTAGTGTTTCCTTCACCACCACACCTACCATGAAGCACCATGGCAGGTGTGGCATTTCATATGTTTTACATGTTTTCCAGTTCAGACCCCCCCCCCCAGTCTGATACATGTGACCTGCTTCTGTTCGGTCCGTTGCATCGTGTCGCTGCCTCTCTCAGGTTACAGGACAGCGTTCGATCACGGCTTCTGTAACTCTCGTTTCTTACATCCAGACTAGTTTCAGTCCTCTCAGCAGTGCATGGATGTGACACTCGGGTTCAGCAGCAGTCAATGAGTGGCATTCCCCTTTCAGGCCTGATCTACACTCAGCTTAACTGTTGTGTGGGAAACCACAGTGTTTGTTCCATTCTGTAAAAAGTTTTTAGCACCTTTGTCAAGCAATTATCGTTATAGCACAGCTTTTTTTAACCACAGCTTTACTAAACCATATTTACTGCTGTTTTTAGCTTTTAGACTGTGAGACGCCCAAATTCAGGAAAATGTCACATTTTTGGTGTCTAGTTCAGACATGAACCACGTGCACGTCTGTTTTAACTGGTAAATATAAAAGTCAACATTTCCTGTCATTACCTCTGTGTCTCTCTTTCTCAGACCAAATTGGTCTTCATGGGTGGCGTTTTGGATTCCTACGAAAAGCTGCTCGGCCACATGTTGAAGCAGCTGCCCACTCCGAGCCCCCGGATTGCCGGGAGCAACGCGCAACCTGGCTCTGCCGTCACCGCCGCCCCCGGCAACGTCAACAACTCGGGCTCGGCAGCGGGCAGAGATGTCAGGTCAGAGCTGAAATACATCCTGAGGAAGGTCCAGGAGCTAAAGATGCACCGCTATCAGGAGCAGGAGAAGCTTCTGCAGGGACTGCAGACCCTCAGACATATCAAGGTAGAGAGCCGTCTGAACGCTCATTGCTGTCACTGCCAGCAAGCTCAGAGAAGGCTTTAAAGGTCGTGTGTGGTGAAATAGAAAGGCTCATGGTGCAAAGTTGTGTTTATGTAGGGCGCTAAAGTTCTTATGGGAGGACTTACATAGACCTAAAGGTCAGGCTTGGATAGGACTTCTGCAAGGCCCATAGTGATGATTCTGGAAGGCCTTTCTAAGGATTATAGTGACTATGAAGAGCTCTCAGGAAGCCTTGAAAAGTTTTGATAGAGAGTGTTAGTTGTGCGTATAACTGATGCTTACACCATGGGATGGTGTGTAGTACCAGGCCTAACATTAACCCCGAACTCTGTGCAATCAAAAGCTGTCGTTTTTGTTCTGTTTGTACATTTTATGGCAATCACGGGACGAAAAGACATTACATTGCATTTTGCCTTTCCAGTGACAGGGTTAGGGCAGGGTCAGGGTTAGGGCAGGGTCAGGGTTAGGGTTACCACCGATGATGACAGACCTCACAGGGTTAAAGTGAAGCTTTGAGGCAGGGCTTAGCTTCCACTGTAAAGCAGTCATAGTTATTCTGAAAGCTCACAAAGGTCCTACTTAGGGAGCATGATGGAGGGCTTTGAAACATGTAAAGCTGTGTTTTCCTTCACAGCTGTGGTTATGTGATGTCATCAATACTACCAAAGGTCCTGCCTGTGGCTGTGTGCTCAAAATTAATGTTAAACCTGTCTTCGTGTGTCTCCCGCAGATGGACGACCGCATCGTTCAGAGCAAAGCGCTCTGGCAGCTGCCGCAGCTGTACGAGGAGGCGAGCTCGCTGCCCGAAATCAAGATGCAGCGGCGGCGCCGACGGCGGCGGCAAACAAAGGCCAAAGGTCACCCGAGGATCTAAACCACGACCTGAAGGGCATAAACTGAATGACAGTAAAATGAGGATGTTTGCTGGACATTTGAATTTTACACGAGTTAGTAGTTTTTAAAATATTTATGAGATTCATAGCAAACCTTATAATACTGGAGCCTTGGAAAAATAGTTTTAAATAAAGTTTGGTGTCTGATACTTGAAAGCAGATAATGTCTAACGCTGGTTAAAATGTATTTTTTTAGCAAACATTTTGTAACTTTTTATTTTGTATTTTTTTTAAAATGTCTAAAAACAAATCTGAAACTTCCTCCTGATGCACTGAGATTGGACTGCAGTGGAGAAATGGGCGGGTCCAGACTGACTGCTCATTACTGATTGGACAGAAGTTTGCATCCGAAAGGTTTTCAGATCCGTCACAGTCTGAGTATCATTTTGTAAGTTGACTTTTTGTCACCGTTTCTCCACTGCAGGGTCCATGAGAACTGATGTTTACAGTACAAAGTACTTAAATGTACCACAACTCCTCTGAACAGTTAGTTTGAGTACTGTAGTAGTTCACTTTCTATTTTACTGACACGTTGTAGTTTTCTTTATTTATTTGCTATTTAAGTTGTTGATTGTTGATTATTTATTGTTAATTTATTGATTGGCACAGGCAAACAAATGCACCTGAATAAAACAGAATGCAGCAGATGATGTTTCATGTGCTCTTTATGATGAAATGCACTCTGTTGTGGGTTTGACGTGACTGCTAAAGTCTTTGGTCCTCCCAAAAACCCGGACGATGGTCAAATAGTCCCGAAAAAAATCTCCTTCTGTGCTTTTTCCTGATTGCTTTTCCGTGACATTAATGGAAAACATTACGAAGAAGGAAAGGAGTGAAGGAGAATGCACAAGGACTTAGGAAAAGAGGCGCATTGCTCAGAGAATCTGACCCAAAGCCGTCTCGTGGCAGTTTGTGGTACAGTCACAACCTTCAGTCTGTTGATTCCTGTTGCTGAACATTAATTTTCAGTTTTATTCATGTTCCTCAACACGAATTTCCCAACATTATTGTGTCCCTGAACACACCTTTCGTCAGTATACGCTCATTTGTACCGATTAAAGAAAAAGTCGGCATTTGGAAATTGGATGGGTGGTGGAGGAGCGAGTCCTGACAACAGAGACCAAAGATCGAGTCGTACATGTCTCAGAGTTTTCACATCATTTTTAAACGGCTGGTTTTGTTTAGGCGTTAAAAACTACCAGGTTAGGTTTAGAAAAAATATCACGGCTTGGGTTCAAATACAATGGCTTTAAAAAGGCTAAAATCAAGGCAGCATGGCGGAAGCTGGCTATCAGCGCTGCACAAAGGTGTGATAAAGCAAGGTGTACAACAGGCTGTCCATACCTGAGGCCAAGCAAAGACTCACAGCCTTGGCTAACTACCTGAAGAGGTACACCAGAGAGATAGAAGCCAGGAGAATAAACCATGATTACCTAAAAGTTGATTCATTCTTTGAGATCATTTCATGAAGTGCCCTGAGACCAGGCTGTCCAACCGCACTTACACCAGTCCTAATAAAAGAGATGATTCAGTGTGACTCTTGCTGCAGTGCATCACCAGCTAATGCACGGGCAAGCATGGAACAACCTGGAAGGCCCAGGTGGGCTGCATCACGCTCCCACGTCAGCTGATTATCAGCAAGAGAAGGTCACAGTTCACCGTGACGCTGGGAGCAAACTAATCAGAAATGAACCAAAACATCTGTTCCTGAATTTTGAAGCATTTAATTAATTTTTTTATGTACTTCCTGTTTGGTTGCATTTAGTTTTGTTTACTTCCTGGGTTTTTGTTTACTCCGTTTCCAGAGACTTTATTCCCGGTTCTTTCTGACTTGCTATTTGTGTGTGTTTGTAGGGTTTCTCTCTCCCCCATGTTCAGCTCCTGTTTGGGTGCTTCTGTTACTCTGAAGTAGTTCCAGTCTCAGTTTCAGTTCCAGTTTATGGAGTCCTCTCTGTCTCATCAACCCCTGTTTTCCTCTTCTGTTTTATTTTGTTAGCTTGCTTGTCTGAGGCATCTTATGTTTGCTTTTACTTCCTCTGCCAGCATTGTCTGAAAGCATTTCAGCCGTGTCTCAGTACGCTCTCTCTCATGTGTGTATAAATAGTCCTTCCTTTCGATTGCACTACCCAGTGTGTTACCCTTGTGGACTCGTGTGATTGCTTTGACTTTCTGTTGGCTTGTTTTTGGACATTTTGTTTTCTGCATCAGTCTCTGCCTCTAGTCAACACTCCAGCACATGACAGGTTCCCCTCCCCAGGAAACTATTAAGAGGAAGCTTAAATAGTAAAATGCTGCTTGGAATAAGAGGTTTCTAAACGTATAACTGGTGTATGGAAGAGTGCAAGCACTATCCACTCCAGCTGCAGGTCAATCCTTACAGTAACAGCGGCGCTGGAGGGAAATGACTTAGCTGCAGATATAATACACAAGGCTACCACAGCGCTTTGCCAAAATTCCAGTCTGAGCACCAATCAAAGTCGAGAACTCAAAGGTTCCTCCAAAGAAAGGAAAACCAAAACGCCTCAAGACACCAAACCAAGAGGAAACCAAGCTGCAGCAAAACTCAAAGAACGAGCTGTGGTGATGACACCAAAACAACCAAGTTAGACACATGACAACACCGGTGTCACATTTATTTGTCACATACACAGCTATACAAGTATAATGTGCAGTGAACTGTTTATGTACCAGAGCTGTGCTAATAAAGAGGAAGGCATAAATAGAGAAGAATTTCAATCAGTTTCAATCACATAATTATGAGTTAACTATAAACCTGAGGCTTGACTGCCACGCACACCGACACAATCTGCTACCCTAACGAGGACACGCAGGACCTTTCTTTCAGCTTTTTTTTTTTAACACAAAGCAAAGTTTCAAATCAGCCCAAAGAGACTTTAAAGGGATCGCCACAGTGACGCAACTGCAGAAACACGGACAGGTAGAAATGACTCTTATCGCTGCCTTTGTTACCTGCAGTATATCAGGTCTGCAGACACTCAGCTTTAGCATCATTCTGGGTTCTTGGCTAGCTTTGTGTTAGCATGCTGTCTCTGCAGATTCTTGCAGAGGGCCAATGTTGTGTTAGCAGCATAAGCCAGTTGTATCTGCACTCACTTTGGACTTTACCATCGTGCTCTTGTGATCGTTTGTGCAAAAAAAATAAAAGTAATGTTCATGTTGCCACTCCTCAAAAGCTTAGATGTTCCACTTTTTTCCCTCCTCCATCCACATGAGCTGAAATCAGTGGATTGTAGAGCAAATGCAGGAGTGAAAAAGCTTTTTTTTTTGTTCTAGCTGCTGTCGTGCAGATATCTGAAGAACCTCAGTAGCACAAATAACATACCAGTTGTAATTTTTATGTCATTACTGAATTTAGTACCTTTACTGTATAATGAAAATGTAATGTGATTACAGTAATGCGTAACTTTGGAACGTGCTACACCCAACACATTTGACTCCAGCATAGTCTGGTATACAGAGGAATTCATGCTTGACTCAGTGACTGCAAGGTGCCCATGCAGGTCCTGTGGCTGCAAAACAAACCCAAATCATCACCCCTCCACCGCCGTGCTGACAGTTGGTACGAGGTGTTGCTGAAATACTGTGTTTGGGTTTCTCCAATCGCGCTGCTGTGCATTATGGACAAACATCTTCACTTTTGTCAGACGGCTTGTGGTTTGTTCAGGTGCAGCATAGCAAACCTAAGCCATGCTGCCATGTCCTTTAAGAGAGAAGAGGCTTTCTGCTGGCACGCCTTCCAAGTTCTGTCTGTTTCTAATTGTACCACCATGAACTTTAACATTTTACATGCTAACTGAGGCCTGCAGCGTCGGACTGCATGGAGTCATGAAAACTCTTTTTTACATGAATGCAGTTTGTTTTGATTCATGAAAAATGGTGCACAAATTTATATATTCTACTTACTGTACATTGTATGGAGCATTCATTCAAGTGATGCAGCTTCACTGGCACTTTGTGCAACTCCATTGTTGGCTCTGGTTGTGTAACTGAAACCATGGTAATATCATCTGTATCACAAGCATAAAAGCCAGGACCCCCTGGTTAATATTTATCTATGCTTTGCATTTCATAAGCTTATCATTCTTTTATAATGTGATATCTTTATCTGTAACTCTATAGTTATTGTCCACTATTTTTTAAGGGTTGATATAGATTTAAAAACAAATTAATTTAGACTGAGTTCCATGTTTTCTGGACTTGCACAGGCCACAACAATAAACTTAGAGCCCACGAGCCTCTGCAGGCAGACAGGCGGGTCTGGGTGCTTCTGCAGCTATGAGTTAGACCCCCACCCTACAACCCACAGCTGTGATGTCACTTCCCGTGACATCACTTCTGGTGAAATGTCACGTAGCCCTTCTTACAGTAAGTGCAGCACTTACCCACAGTGCACTGCGAATTGACTGCGTGTTTATGTGTGAGGCTGTGACTTCTAAGAACCAGAGCTGTGCTTCCCCACAGAAACAAGAGCTGCAGCATTGTGTGTTTGTGTGTGGTCAATGAAGAGTCTTTGAGGGACTTCACAACTGTTATAGATGACAAACAGACAGTGAAAAAATATTTTTTATGGTGATCAGTTTTTAGTTTCTTTTTGTCTTTTTTTATACATAGAGTGAAGACTCAGCAAACCAACTTTATATGTGGAGTTCCCCAAGGTTGCAATCCTAGTGCTTCTTTTATTTGTATATTTACATTCAATTTCTTTGCTGGTGTAAAGTCAGCAAACACTTTAAGCTGTTTTTATCAGAACTGAGTGCTGCCATTCCCTAAATGATTTAGTTATCAGGACAGCTGTCGAATGGCAAAATTTGCATGGAAATGCTTGGTGTACCTAAAAAACTGTTAAAAACTGTATTTATAACTGTGCAGAAAGCATAACAATTACAAAGCTGTTACACTGCAGTTACACTAATACAACGGGTTTTATTTTATTGTTTATTTTACCAAATAAAAGCCTGATAAACTATTATTATTGTCCACAATTTGGACTTTTTTAAAATTCTATGTAAAGCTGGTCAAAATCTTTTTTTATTCATTGAGTACAAACTCTCACGGTGTGCAGGCATTGTTGAAGCCTTCTTGCATAGCATCAGGAAACATGTTATTAAGCAGCTTAGATGCAGAAATGATAAAAACTAACATGCTGTAGGCGGTAAATGAGAATCCTGGCGGTTATAAATAACGACACAGGTCAGTAGATAATGTCTCTGTTTGGACTTGTGTTTGTACTGCTGCATGATGGGGGATGTGATATCGAAGCGTCGAGGGGGTGGACTGCTGCATTTCAGCAGGACTGCAGTGGAAAACATGACAACACAGAGACACAGAGACACAACTTTTAGCCCCCACCCCTGTTTCTGTGGCTGCTCTGCAATTGTGTGTTAGTGTGGGTTTCAGTGTGAGTCAGCGAGTTGCAGATGCTACTGTGAGAAAATGGAAATATGTTGTTGCATGTCTTCAAATGGCAGATAATATTCAGAATGAATTACCTCAAAGTTCTGAGCTGCTGCAGTACACAGGCGCCATGGAGCATGTTTCGTTTTCTGGTAACGGCAGCAGCTCATTTAACCAGTGCCCGTGCCTTTTACGAGATCCAGGGAACGAATGTCTGACACTTAAGATCAAAAGAACTCACGAGTACTGAAATTAGACAAAAGTCAGAAGAAAACGACTTTAACCTAACGAGTGTCTGCAGGCATGCTAGCAGCTCTGTGAGGCTAAACGCTAACATGCTATTTTTAAATGTGTAATCTGAGAAAAAGTCTACCTCTACTGCTTCCATGGGAACTACTGGGGTAGGAAGCAGCCAGGTGCTGCAAATTAGATGCACTTGATTAACTGATCATTGGCAGTGTGCACACCTCTATAAACGCAGAAGTTTTGGAAGTTTGCAGGTCTGGAGCATTCAGGTGTATGTTAACACAATGCCACAATTTTCCCACGAGCTGCAAATTCGTCCCAAGGTCAGACTGTGCAATGCTCAGAGAAACTGCAAAACACTCCAGAGCCTCATTACAGACTCCATAAACCCCTGTCAGCATGTTAAAGGTTAAAATTCATTACAGCACAATTAGAAAAACCCTGAACAAGTATGGCCTGTTTCGACGTTTCAATTCAGTTCAGTTTCATTTATACAGTGCAAAATCAAAACTGGCAGGAAAAAGGCTCTTCTCTCCTGTGGACCAAAGTGCAGCTGTTTGTCCAGAATGCACAGCAGCACGTTTGGAGGAAACCAAACTCAGCACTTCAGCACAAACACCTCACAGCAGCTGTCAGCACGGTGGAGGAGGGCGGAGGATTTGGGCTCCTTGCAGTCACTGAGTCAACCATGAACTGTCAAACAGCTGAAGCTTGGACCAAACTGGGTCATCAACAGTACAATAATCATGGGCATGCACTGAAAAAGAAAATAACGAGGGGGCTGCAATGGCCCAGTCAGAATCCAGACCTCAGCCTGACTCAATGCTGTGCTGGACCTTCAGAGAGCTGAGCATGAATGGATGCTGCAAACCTCAATGAGCTGAAGATATGCTGTGAAGAAGAGTGGGCCAAAATTTCACCACAGTGATATGAGAAACTGATAAAGTCACATAGGAAGCTATTACTTCAATTTATTGCTGGTAAAGGTGGTTCTAGTGACTCTTGGGCTGTACTTAGTTTTTCACAGGATTGTAATATAAACACAGATTAGCACTAAACACAAATACAGCTGATTTTAATGGGAACGTGACGACTGTTAAAGGGATTTGGTTGTAAAGTTGCATTAAAAAAATCAGCACTAAATGTCACAATAAAAGCACTGCAGAAGAAAAATCAAAATGAATGAACTGAAGTTGCTTTTTTACTGTTCATATTAGCAGCAGGAAATATCTGACAGATAAAAAAACACATCACCGATCGTTATCTAACCACTGAAGGCATATCAGATAGAAATAATCTTAAAAACACATGAATAACAAAGAAATTCACAGGAAAAAGGTTATTTAAACACTGCTAAAACAAAGACCATTTTCAACGTACAGAGGCTGAATTCAAAGACTCCCCACAAATCAAAGTGGAAACAATGATGCAGCAGGATTTCATTGCAGCAACTCAAAATGGTGGTTTGTGTGGCCCCCACATGCTTGTATGCATGCCTGATAATGTTGGGGCTCCTAAAGAGATGATGCATGGTGTCCTAGGGGATCTCCTCCCAGATCTGAACCAGCGGATCACTGAGCTCCTGGACACTCTGAGGTGCAACCTGGTTGTGCTGGATGGACTGAAACATAAAGTCCCGGAGGCGCTCTATTGGATTTAGGTCAGGTGAGTGTGGGGGACAGTCAGTGTTATCAGTTCCTTCGTCCTCCAAGAACTGCCTGCATACTCTCACCACATGAGGCTGGGCATTGTCGTGCACCAGGAGGAACCCAGGACCCTCCGCACCAGCGTAGGGTCTGACAGTGGGCCCAAGGATTTCATCCTGACACCTGATGGCAGTCAGGGTGCTGTTGTGTCGCCTGTAGCGGTCTGTGTGTCCCTACATGGATATTATGACCCACCACCAAACCGGTCATGCTGAACGATGTTACAGGAAGCATCATGTTCTCCACGGCTTCTCCAGACCCTTTCACATCTGTCACATGTGCTCAGGGTGAACCTGACAATTCTAGTATTCTATGGTAAATCCCACTCAGGCGCCACAGTCCTGGACAATGAGCACAGTGCCCACTGGAGGGCGTCGGGGCCTCAGGCCACCCTCATGAAGTCTGTTTCCGATTGTTTGCTCGGAGACACTCACCCCAGCGGCTGCTGGAGGTCATTTTGTAGCTCTGCAGTGCTCATCCTGTTCCTGCTGCACAAAGGAGCAGATCCCGGTCCTCCTGATGGGTTAAGGACCTTCTCCTGTCCAGCTCTCCTAGAGGAACTGCCTGTCTCCTGGAGTCTCCTCCATGCTCTGAGACCGTGCTGGGAGACACAGCAAACCTTCTGGCAATGGCACGTATTGATGTGCCATCCTGGAGGAGCTGGACTACCTGTGCGGCCTCTGTAGGGTCCAGATATGACCTCATGCTGGCAGCAGTGACTCTGACTTAATGTTAAACTGATTAAAAAGTGTTTCTTTAAGTTTTTTGAGTAGAGTATGAAATAATATTGAAATAGATGGTTAAACTGCAGCTGGTCTGTGACCTTTGAGGTTGTAGTTCTGCTGATCCAACCACTGGCGTGTTTACCTTTGAAGGCAGCTGAAGAAGTCAGAATGAAGAAGCTATTGTAGCACCAGTGTCCACAGTAATGCTCTGATCAGGTCATGTGGGAGGAGGGAAAACTTTATTAATAATAAAAGATTAATAAACTCTAACTGAACCTTACATGGAGCTACATTTCTGCATATATGTTGCTGTGGAAACCTGAAGGGTCTCTTCTGCTTTTCCTTAATGTTCAGTTACTGTTGCAGTGTTTGATGTACAAGTTTGGCCTAAATTTAAAGTGATGAAGAGTATGCATGCAAATACAAAACAAACTGCACAGTAAACTACACCCTTTTTGACAATCCAACCAACATCCACAAGCTGACTGCAAAGTGGCGGTCACGCTGCAATGAAATGGATTACTTTTTAACCTCTGACGTCACATGGTGTGCACTTCAGTGGCCTCAGGGTCACATCTTTGGTCCTCCTGATCGGGTCCTTCTGGCTTCATCTGGCGATGACCTCTGAATTGCAGTCAGACAGTTTGCAGCTGAACGTGAAGCTGTGGAGAGGAGACTCATCACCTCCAAGTCTGAGGCCAGTATTCTCCACAGGAAAAATGGTGGCACGCATGGTTCAGGCTAGGAATGAGTTTCTGCCCCAAGTGGAGCATCTTGGCAGCATCTTGGGATCTTGTTGGTGAAAGGGGAGCAGCAGATTAACAGAGTGATGAGGAGGCTGGACTTGTCTGTTGTAGTAAAGAGAGCTGAACATGAAAGCAAAGCTGTGATCTACGTTCCTACCCTCACCCACAGCTATGAACACAACAGCTTGTGGATATAAGCAGCTTCTTGTAATTAGCTTTTGGTTCTTGATTATGTAATATTCAGTTATCTTTTATAACCCCATTCTGTTCTTTCCTACCTTCTCTCTGTGCTTGTTTAACATCTGTCTCAGTGTCAGGTTTGTGTGTCTTAGTCTGGAGCTGTTTCTCAGTATGCGTACTTGTGCGGACTTGTGCGGACTTGTGTACTTGTGAAACGTCATCACTTTCAGCTCAAAATATTCTAATTCCAAAGTTTGCATAAAGGCAAGTTTGTTCAAGACACCCGGATGTGTTCTTGCTCTGCCCCTTCTATCGAGGATGCATCGGTGGTGACTTGTGTGGACTTGGTGCAGCCAAATATCCCAGAATGCATTTCAAATGAAACTCAAGTGTAACAATGGTGGAATAGACCACCACGACTCGCTATATGCAGGGAGAACGCCGGACTCCTGGGACATCGTTTTCAAAACTGGGGTGGTGTCTGCTGTGCTGGGCACACCACCAGGTCCGGTGGGTCGGTCTGGTCTGCACTCTTGGGGCTCTGGGGTGCCTACATCATGGGCGGTGGGGGATGTGGGGGGTGTTGTGGGGTGGACGGGGTGCCGTGTTTGTCCTGTCTCTTTTTTGTGTCTATTGTCGAGTGAATGGGCATCAAGTGTTGAGCAGGCTACCCTCCGCAGTGGGGGCGGTGCTCCATGATGCTGTGTTGATTTATTTACTTGTGCTCTATCCCGTTTTCTGTTTTCTCCCCATTCTCTCTCTCCCTTTTTCTTTTCTTTCTTTTCTCTTTTGGCATAGAAACTGAAGACCTAACAGTATTCCCTGAAAGCCCCCTCCTGTCTGATCATTTCTTAGTAACATTTACATTTACTTTAATGGATTACACAGCAGTGGGGAATAAGTTTTATTATAGTAGAAGTCTTTCTGAAAGTGCTGTAACTAAGTTTAAGGATCTAATTCCTTCATTATTATGCTCTTCAGTGCCATGTGCCAACACAGTGCAGAGCAGCTACCTAAACTCTGCTCCCACTGAGGTAGATTATCTCATCGATAGTTTTACATCCTCACTGCGTACGACTTTGGATACTGTGGCTCCTCTGAAAAGGAAAGCCTCAAATCAGAAGTGCCTGACTCCGTGGTATAATTCACAAACGCGCAGCTTAAAGCAGATAACCCGTAAGCTGGAGAGGGAATGGCGTCTCACTAAAGTAGAAGATGCTCATTTAGCCTGGAAAAAGAGTTTGTTGCTCTATAAAAGAGCCCTCCATAAAGCTAGGACATCTTACTATTCATCATTGATTGAAGAAAATAAGAACAACCCCAGGTTTGTTTTCAGCACTGTAGCCAGGCTGACAAAGAGTCAGAGCTCTGTAGAGCCCAGTATTCCTTTCACTTTAACTAGTAATGACTTCATGGATTTCTTTACAAATAAAATTTTAGACATTAGAGGAAAAATTATTCAAAACCATCTCCAAGATTTATCTTCATGTTCGGCTGCTTTCAGCACTGCTGGTATTTGTTTAGACTCTTTTGGCTCCAGTTGATCTTTTGGAGTTAACTTCAATAGTTACTTCCTCCAAACCATCAACATGTTTATTAGATCCCATTCCTACTAGACTGTTCAAAGAAGTCTTTCCAATTATTGATGCTTAAGTCTTAAATATGATCAATCTGTCTTTATTAGGTGGCTATGTACCACAGGCCTTCAAGGTGGCTGTAATTAAACCGCTACTTAAAAAGCCATCACTGACCCAGCTGTCTTAGCTAATTATAGGCCAATCTCCAACCTTCCTTTTCTCTCCAAAATCCTTGAAAGAGTAGTTGTAAAACAGCTAACTGATCATCTGCAGAGGAACGGTTTATTTGAAGAGTTTCAGTCAGGTTTCAGAATTCATCACAGTACAGAAACAGCATTAGTGAAGGTTACAAATGATCTTCTTACAGCCTCTGACAGTGGACTCGTCTCTGTGCTTGTCCTGTTGGACCTCAGTGCAGCTTTGATACTGTTGATCATAACATTTTATTACAGAGATTAGAGCATGCCATAGGTATTAAAGGTACTGCACTGCAGTGGTTTGAATCATATTTATCTAATAGACTCCAATTTGTTCATGTAAATGGGGAGTCGTCTTCACACACTAAGGTTAATTATGGAGTCCCACAGGGTTCTGTGCTAGGTCCAATTTTATTTACATTGTACACGCTTCCCTTAGGCAGTATTATTAGAAAGCATTGCATCAATTTTCATTGTTATGCAGATGATACTCAGCTTTATCTATCCATGAAGCCAGATGACACACATCAGTTAGTTAAACTGCAGGAATGTCTTAAAGACATAAAGGCCTGGATGACCTCTAATTTCCTGCTGCTAAATTCAGATAAAACTGAAGTTCTTGTACTCGGCCCCACAAATCTTAGAAACATGGTGTCAAACCAGATACTTACTCTGGATGGCATTACTTTGGCCTCCAGTAACACTGTGAGAAATCTTGGAGTCATTTTTGACCAGGATATGTCCTTCAATGCACATATTAAACAAATATGTAGGACGGCTTTTTTACATTTGCACAATATTTCTAAAATTAGAAACATCCTTTCTCAGACTGATGCTGAAAAGCTAATCCATGGATTTATTACTTCTAGGCTGGACTACTGTAATTCATTATTATCAGGCTGTCCTAAAAACTCCCTGAAAAGCCTTCAGCTGATCCAAAATGCTGCAGCTAGAGTACTGACAGGGACTAGAACGAGAGAGCAGATTTCTCCCATATTGGCTTCTCTTCATTGGCTCCCTGTTAAATCTAGAATAGAATTTAAAATCCTTCTCCTCACATACAAGGTCTTGAATAATCAGGCCCCATCTTATCTCAAAGACCTCATAGTACCGTATCACCCCAATAGAGCACTTCGTTCTCAGACTGCTGGCTTACTTGTGGTTCCTAGGATACTTCAGAGTAGAATGGGAGGCAGAGCCTTCAGCTTTCAGGCCCCTCTTCTGTGGAACCAGCTCCCAGCTTGGATTCAGGAGACAGACACCCTCTCTATTTTCAAGATTAGGCTTAAAACTTTCCTTTTTGATAAAGCTTATAGTTAGGGCTGGATCAGATGACCCTGAACCACCCCTTAGTTATGCTGCTATAGGCCTAGGCTGCTGGGGGGTTCCCATAATGCACTGTTTCTTCTCATTCACCTTTATTTACTTGTTTATACTTCACTCTGTATTTAATCATTATTATTAATCTCTGCCTCTCTTCCACAGCATGTCTTTTGTCCTGTCTCTCTCCCCTCAGTCCAACTGGTCGCGGCAGATGACTGCCCCTCCCTGAGCCTGGTTCTGCTGGAGGTTTCTTCCTGTTAAAAGGGAGTTTTTCTTTCCCACTGTCACCAAGTGCTTGCTCATAGGGGGACTGCTGAGACCCCTGCCAGTTCCAGGCTGAACCAGGTCACACACCTCACTGGACTTGTAACTGGAATGCCTCCATTTTCAGGTAAAACCACTATTCTAACCATAATCAATCGATTCTCCAAAGCAGCCCATCTCATCGCGCTTCCCAAATTGTCTACAGCCCTGGAGATGGCCCAGCTCCTAGTAGATCATGTTTTTCGCCTTCACGGAATCCCTGCAGACATCTTGTCGGACAGAGGCCCTTAATTCACATCCTGGGTGTGGATGGAATTCTTCAAAGCACTAGGGTCCCAGGTTAGTCTGTCATCTGGCTTCTACCCATAGACTAACAGGCAGATAGAGAGGCTACATCAGGAGTTGGAGGCTGCGCCCTGTTGTGTCCTCTCTTCCAGTCAAACCACCTGGAGCTCCCATCTAGCCTGGATTGAGTATGCCCACAACTCCTTGACATCAACAGCAACTGGAATGTCTCCATTCAAGGCCAGTTTGGGGTACCAGCCACCCCTTTTTCCTTCTCAGGAATCTGAGCTTAGTGTGCCCTCCATTCAACACTATCTGCACCACTGTAGGTGACTCTGGAGGGCCACACGAGCAGCATTGCTCAGGACCATGACTCTTCAAATAATCTGGAGACAGATCGTCATAGGACTCCCACTTCTCCATCCTCTCCTGGTCAGAAGGTTTGGCTTTCTACACACAACATTCAACCCCCAACAGAGTCCAAGAAACTCTGCTAGTTTCATTGGCCCTTCCAAAATCCTGTCTATGCTTAATCCTGTCACTGTAGATTTGAGACTACCTCGTCATTTGAGAATTCATAACTCCTTTCATGTGTCCCAGGTCAAACCAGTCAAGTCCAGCCGCCTGTGGCCTCCCTCCTCCCACCCAGGTCATCAACAGTTCCCCCTGTCTATAATGTTGGACGTCAGGCGGTGGGGCCTCAGCCTTCAGTACCTGGTAGATTGGGAGGAGGATGGGCCAGAAGAGCATTCTTGGGAACCCTGATCTGCCATCCTGTACCATTCCCTGGTCCAGGAGTTACCCAGATAAGCCTGGTGGGTTGCTGGGAGGCTCCCGTTAAGGGGGGGGGACTGTCATGGTCCCTGGAGTCCTCCCTGGTTAGCCTCCAGTTTTCATGTATTCTGCTTTTGTTTTCTTTAGCCCCTCTTCTCTCCTTCCCTTCCCCTCTGTGTCTGTATGCCGGAGGGTGTGTTTATTTACATGCTGTTGGGGAAGGTGCCCTCCCTGTGGCATGCACCTCACCTGTGGAGGATCACTTTATCAGCCCACCTGCCACAAATGGGAGCTGGTCAGAGGCGGGTAATTTAAAATTGGAGAAGCTCTTCAGTCATTGCATCCACAAGGTGCAGTACTCAGGCTAAAACCTGTGAGTTATTCTGTGTTCGACTCTGCTCTAATCTCTCTCTGTGCAGACCCAGCTGATCAAGTAAAGCCCAGACTAGTGTGTGTGTGTGTGTGTGTGTGCGTGTGTGTGTGTGCGCGCACACGGACCTGGTACCAGTGGAGGAGCAGTCTCGAAACTGTTCCATGTGTTCCTACAGTGACGTGTCTAACCTTTTATACTGTGTTCTCCGTTTGCCTGGTCTGTGACAGTTTAGTGCTAAGAGGTAATCATCAGTTATGGAGCGAGGCTTGCACTAACTTCAGCCTTTGCAGCTTTAAACTATGCAGTAAATTAACATTGAATAAAATGAAGTATGATGGAGGCTGGCACAGCAACAACTTTTTTCAGTGCAGAATGAAAACGCCATTCACGTGTACTGTATTTGGGTGGAGGCAGATATTTTAATGGGGTTTAAAAAAGAAGCTGAAGTGGCCCTTTAAGACTGAAGTGCATGAATTTTATTCTGCGTGAACATTAAAGATGATTCAGCCTGTTTTCCATTTTCTTTTTAATTTGTCTCAGGATGCTTCACGGTTTCACTGAAGAAGCTGACTGTTGAAAAGACACAAATGAACGTATCACACACACACACACACACACACACACACACACACCTCATTAGCATATCACACAGAAACTCAATGTGGCATTTCCATGAAGTTGTGTATTGTTTCTTGTTGTAAAGGAAGCTCTTAGTGGGTTCACAGCAACCACACACACACGCACACACACACGCACACACACACGCACACACACTGAAGTTATGTTTTGTTTCACATTAACAGTCTGCAAAAGCACAAAGCAGATATATTTGCATCCAAAGTGAAGTGTGTTCATTTTTGACCTTTGACCCACATTCACTAAAATCTGTCAGATTTATAATGTGTGGATATGCATCACAAATCACAATTATCTTCAGCATTTATTTATTTGATTTTTTTATTTCACTGCCGAGCTCCATTAATTACTTTAAATGGCTTCCTTGGCCAAAGCGACTGCTTTTATTCTGAAAAGCGTGTACAGGAACAAAGCCTGCCTGCAAAGATTAAAGTGTGTTTGCAGCTCTCAAAACAAACAAGAACATCAGGGCTGAGGTGGGGCTCCAGGCAGAAACAAACATCTCCACAGCTGACACTCTTTAGCCCACCGATACGTTCCCTTTTCTTCACGACTCTGCGTGATGTGAGCGTTCTTTTAACCCGCTTGGAGGCTGGCGCAGCTTGAAGCTGCATTTCTCCTTTGATTGACAGGTGGATGGTGACACAGGCGGCTGCAGCTGCTAGCTGTCTGCCAGGCTTCAGCTAACTCCCTGATTACCTCCTGTGCTGTTAATTGTACTAACAGACCATCCAGAAACTGTGTGCTCCAGTTCTGGGGGAGGAATTTTAGCACTAACTGGCACACATAAAGGTGTCTGTACCTCAGACTGAACCACCTGTGATCAGAGAGTTGGTGGTTTCGTCTCTAGCTCCTCCAGCCTGCACGCTGCAGTATCGATGTGCAACAAACTGAACCCCGAGTTGCATTCAATGGATTGTGTGTGTGTGTGTAGCTTCCTGGTCAGCTGGTTTGTTCTGTGTGGGTTCTTTCAGGTACTCTTTCTTCGTCCCACAGTCCAAATGTTAATGGTTGACTCATAGGTGTGAATACAACTTAAGTGCAAAGAATAGTGCTGCATGAATATGTGTGAAAAAGGTAACATGGCCGACAGCATGAGCGGTCACAAAGACTGGAAAAACCCTCCTTAAATAAATCCGACTGATGCTGCTGCCAAAGAAAGAACAAAGCAGCACTGAGGTGAAAGGGAAACGCTCCAGCTCTACAACTCTCAGTCTGTAATCAGACATCGGCTGCACGTTCCACGTTTCCACACACAAACATCATTTTACCAACCGTCTGCTCCGTCTGCTGGGATCTGATCACCCTGATGGTAGCTGAGTGGGAAACTCAGTCCTTCCCACAGAAACCTCACAGGCTGCAGCAGCCGTGGGAATGTGGACGCTATGGGCTTAAAACTGAAACAAACTCGTGACTCAACAGCACCAAAAACTCCAGACCGGCAACTTTCTGCTCCAAATGCAGTCGGTTCGTTCAGTTTGATTGAAGCAGCCAATCAGGAACGTGTCTTTAATGGTATGCAGATAATAAAACAGAGGAAAATGGAAAATGCATGACACATAAACATAACTAATATCTGATCAACAGTCAGAATGAAACCCACACCAATCAACACCAAGCTAAACCAGCCTGCAGTCTGGTGAGCTCCTCTGTGCCGAGGTTACATGTTTGTCGTCTTGTCTCTGACCAAATAACGCCCGATGTGGTTCAAACCACATTATCTTAAGATAACGCCTGGGATGAATTACGGCAAGTCAGCATTTGGTTTTCACAATCAACACGACAGATGTGAGAGAGGTGGGCAGGCTCGGAGACAGAGACCCTGTGATGCGTTCCTGCTCTGCAGCAGGCTGTAAGTCGGTGTTTTAATATCCTGAATGATACTGAGTTTAGATTCTTGGCCGGGTCTGTGGCAGATGTAAAGGCAGCTGTTTCTATGCAGCTTTTTGCACTAAAGGGCATTTATCAGGTTAGGAAAAGCAGGCTTTTAGGCCTGAGGGGCGTAAACACAGATGGAGAGCTGATTAAGGTGTTTCCATTATGTCTGACGCGTTTGTCTAAACTTTCAGTTCAATTCAATGTCAACTCAAAGTGCTTTATATTGTAGGTAAAGACCCTCCAGTAATACAAAGCCCAGCAGTCAAAACAACCTCCTATGAGCAAGCACTTGGTGACAGTGGGAAGGAAAAACTCCCTTTTAACAGGAAGAAACCTCCAGCAGAACCAGGCTCAGGGAGGGGCAGTCATCTGCTGCGACCGGTTGGGGCTGAGAGGACAGAGACAGAGATTAATAATAACCAATGATTAAATGCAGAGTGAAGTATAAACAGAGTGAAAGAGGTGAATGAAAAGAAACCCTCAGTGCATCATGGGAACCCCCCAGCAGCCGAGGCCTATAGCAGCATAACTAAGGGAGGGTTCAGGGTCACCTTGAACACATCCATCAGCTCAGACCTTTACTCTCCACGCTGTCCACGTCTGCAGCTAAAAGCAGGAGAGTCGTCTTCAAAGATATCAGCAGTTTCACAGGTGCATGCTGGTCTTTTTCTCGGGTCACCGCCTTTTTTCCTTTGCCTCACTCAGGAGGTCGTTCCCTCCCGCTCGCTGCCTGCTGATCAGTCAGTTCTCTTTAATTTTCTGATTTCACTGTTGCAGAAATGAACTTCTCTTTTTCTTTGATTCTCCAAAGTTTCTGCAATAACAAATTAGCATAACAACATGTGCTCACAGGCCACAGTGAGTGCATTGGTTGGTGTTACTCACTCGAAGCTCATTATAAAGACTCTGTTAAAAAAAAAAAAAAAAAAAAAAGCCTGGGTGTTGGTGAGCACTGCTGATTGACAGTCGGGTGCTCATCAGGTAGCTGTCCCCTCAATTTTAACAACACTGTAGTTTTCATACAGACATACTCACATGCACCCAACATTTCATCTTCCAGGTGAGTGGGGAGGGAAGTGGACAGGTCTTTTCAGTCTGTTTCCTTTTGGGGGGGGGGCACTTGGTGGTTCTGGGGTGCAGGACCAGGTGTTTTGGCATGGCTGTTGGCCTGCTCACTTGGGTGTTGTGGTTCGGGTGGGGATGGGCTGCTTCTGTGCATGGGGGGGCCCTGCTCGGTGTCCGGCAGCACTCAAGTGCCTTGGGTCTTGGGGCCGGGGGGGGGGGAATGGCTGCCCATCGTCACCAGTTCGGTGGGCCTGTTGCCCTTTGGCTGCGGGGCACCCTGCTGGGGTCGCCCTCCTCCTCCTCTTTGGTTGGACACGCGACTGTCATCGAGGTGGGTGGTCTTGGTCTTTGGTGCCCGTGGGAGCTGTGGGTGGCCTGGGGCTTGTGGGTCAATCTCTAGCTATCTCTGGCTCTGGGGAGGCATTGTTGTGGCTTCTCACCCTCTATACCAAGTACATTCCATGACAAACACTCACACACACAAACAACAGAACAAGAGTTTTTGCCTTTACTTCTCTTTCAGGTGCTGTTGGCTGTTGTTGTTGGTTATTTGCTGCGTCCTCTTTTTGTTTGTGTGCTTTAGTATTCTATCATAGGTGCCCCCCCCAGCACTGTCTGTTCTGGTATAGTTGGTCCATAAAGTTTAAAGCTTAGTAAAGAAAAATAAATAAATGATAACACGAGGAGCATATAATACAGCTCCTCTTGGCACAGCAAAGCTGTTTGGCACAACAGAGCATGCAGACAATAATTTTGCTAGCTTAAGCTGTTGGACAGGACAGGTTAAAAAAAGAAAAAAAGCCTGACTTAGAAGTTGGGACCAAGCTTTGCAAAGCTCAGGCTCCAGGATGGGCGAGGACCCACTGACTGTGGTTTAAGGATGGACAAATATTCCAGCTTACAGGACTAAAATCTGCAAATAACAACTTGATGCCACCACAGGGAGTTAACACATTTTCACCCTTTTATGGCCCAAATCTGGCATGATAAAATAAATAATTCAGTGCAGGTATGATATGAATAACACAGTAATATTGAACCAAGTATGCTGGCCAGACTCCCGCTGATGAAACCTAACCATGCTGGTATTTTGCCTAAATTCAGCTCAGGTAAAAGACCTGATGAACCTGCCGATCATCACTGCCTGCCTCACAGGACTGCAGAGTCCAGACCTTAGTGGGTCCGAACTGTTTTGTAACCACTCCTGCTTACAGATTATGGGGTGGGGGTCAGACTGGTTCACTGTTGTGAAGCTAAATTGCAAAGAGACACGCTGACAGTAATTATGACTTGTAGCATGAATGTGGTTGCTGAGCCTGTGGCGTGTGTCTGTATCCAAAGTCTGTGCTGACATCTAGAGGGCAGAGTTTGGAACTACATCTATGGAGAGAAAATTGACTCAAAATATCTGCGTGCCTGTAACGCTGGATTTTTCAATTTTTTGTAAGTTGTAAATAACACTTTGTGCGTAACTGCAGGTACTTATAAATGTGTGTTCAAATACAAATACAAATATTAAGAAATTACGAATACACAATAAAAGCACACACACAAATCTGATAATTACGAATTCAAAAAGGTTCCTACGCATACAAACCGTTAAATACAAGTACATGAATCACCTGATACGCATGGACAGCCCCAACTGGTCACAGCAGATGACTGCCCCTCCCTGAGCCCGGTTGTGCCGGAGGTTTCTTCCTGTTAAAAGGGAATTTTTCCTTCCCACTGTTGCCACATACTTGCTCATAGGAGGTCGTTTTGATTGTTGAGGTTTTGTATGGTATTTACATTACAATATTAAGTGCCTTGAGGCAACTGTTGTGAATTGCCGCTATGTCAATTGAATTGAATTGCTGCAGGAATGAATGTAAACCACTAGATGCCAGCAGAGTTCTTACTGAAACAAACTGCTCACTTCACAGGTGAAACTTCACTCCACGGTATGACTACAATCTGCAGGATTATTCTCAGGGGCCCTCATAGCTAAAACAGTGACCTCAGGAATCTCATGAAGCACTTCATAAATTGATCTTTAGATGAATTTGTTCACAATCAATAAGCTGATGCATTTTGCTGCTTGTTAAACTTGTACACGTGTCTTTCTGTATCTCCAAACTGACAAACTCTCAAACTGCTTTCTAATTTTTTGAGACCATGGAGACTTCTCTGCAGACACAACACTACAATGCACCAACTACGCATGTGCTCTTCAGCAGGTCAACCATAGTACTGTATTACTCACCTCCCCTGAAGCTCCAAAAACATTCCAGTCAACGTGATCTGTGCTGCAGAGGACACTGTATTTAAACAGAATCACCTGGAGACAGCAGTGATGTGATGACTGTTAGCGAACGCTTTTAAATATTAGGTGGCAGCAGGATGTGAGAGTGAAACTGAAGAGTTGCCCCTTACTATGAACGGACCCTGAGGACAAGATCAGGAACGGTTCTACCAGCTGTGGTTCCTGCAGAACGATGGAATTCATTCTGTGCATGCTGTTAGTTATTAATCAACACGTTCCCAATGAAAGACGCATCGGCCTGTATGGAGCTTCAAACACTCAGGACTCACCCTGGAGTTTGGGGTCCTGTGTGGGACCCCGACTGTTTGACTCTGCAAACTGGTTCTTTGAAATGATCCTCATGTAGGTTTCAGTCACTGTTTGGTTACATTAAGCTCCAAAGATACAAAAAAAATCACAGTTTGGGTTCAAACAGACCCGATTTTTCTGTATGGCACATTCATGTTTCACAAAACTGGATACAAACACGAGTCATTTTAACCCACTTAAAGCAGTGCAGGCTGGTTATTATCAAGACTAATTAAAGCTCATTCAGTATTATTCATGCAGAGCTGTGAATGACAAACTGTGTGTGAGAGAAAGCTGTGTGATGAAGACAGACACTGCAAATAAACTGACCTCTGACCTGACAAATCTGACACCCTCTGCACACGCACACGCACACACACACACACACACACACACACACACACACACACACAGTTTTCCATTCGTCCTGAACTCAGAGACCCTCGGAGCAGATCAGCATGTGCCTCCTGGAGTCTGTATTCAATTATACAGACAGACGGGGACAGGAGCAGGTAGAGGGACAGTTTCCATGGCTGGTTTTATATTTAGGGGTTCAAACCCTCTGGGGAAGGTGAAATGTTTGACTGAGCCCAGGAAAGCAACACACAAACTCTGATGATACAAACTTTGACAGTGGTTAACAAACAAAAAAACTGAACGAGATCAAAAAACATTAAATTTAGACCCATAAGAGCGGCGGCCGACCCACAGCTTTCTACAAACAGTGTTGTCAGCACTAGATTTTAACATATTTAACACATCACTCTGACACTCAGCACCGCCTTTATACGTGTGTATATATATATATATATATATATATATATGTGTGTATATATATATATATATATATATATATATATATATATATATATTTATGCTTTATTTATATGCTTTATATTTATGCTTTACAGTATTTTTCTATTCTATTCTTCTTATGTGAATCAGCTGACTCTGCCTCCCTCTACTTTTCTGTCTCTTTTGTCTTCATTATGTAGGTCTATAGGTCAGAGACACACACCACCACCTGCACCTCCACCTGCTCAGGTGACAGCCCAGACCACCAGGAGAGCTGCAGCATCATCTTTCTGTCATCTACTCATATTTCTGCCTGCAGACCTTCTCCATTCACGATCAGCCGGGATGAAGCTCACATATAAGCCAGCTGTTCACTTCAAAGCGACAACGCGGAGGCGGAGCCTGCCTGAACTCGTGACTGATTTAAAGACACGTTGGCGATCATTCTGCCCGGAAACCGAAAAACAGTCTAAAAATGTGGAAACGAGCGAGAAGCCGACGCTGAAACTAGAAACCTGCAGAGTCTGTAGTTTCCTCTGGCTGCAAAAAGAAGTTTGAGGAAATGATCCTACTTCCTACTTGACCTATGACCTCAGTAAACGGTGTCCTGATGAGTTTATTGTCTCAGTTGTTATCCTTATTAAACACGATATTACATCAACTTTACAAATATGTGTGAAAAAGTACAGAAAGCAGGCTGTGCTTTACGATGCGCTCACTTAGCTCAAACGTCAAAGTTAATAAATACATGTGCAGGACGTACAGCACAAATATGAACACTAACATTGACGTCATCATTATTATTCTCCGCATGCAGCAGGAAACCCCTCACTGCCCCTGTCCTCCTCCCTAACCTCGCGTGTGCAACAGTCAGGTTTCTGGTAGCCGGTGGATTGTGTGCTGATGTCCACAGAGGCTCAGAACAGCACAGATTAACGGCGCTGTGGGATTAGTTTGGTTGGTTTGTTAGCAGGATTATTCGTTTTAATTCACTCTTGGCACTGATTCACATTCGGACTCAGGGGATTTTGACTTCACTATGTCACAACAAGACAAAATTAGACATCTGGAGTCATATCTACTTCAAATCCGTCTCGACGTTCTCACAAAAATATCCCAAATAAATCTGCACACAGCAGAGTCTCATTTCACTCCTGCGGTGGGGCGAATTTTCAGCTGCTCTTATTTTTCAGGTGTTTGGTCAGAAATCACAGATAAAACATGAAGTCACAGGAGTGCCAAATTTAGGAGGGCACCTCTGGAGACCCCGAATGTCTCCAAAAAAATGTTCCTAGAAATCCAGCCGCTTGATCTTAACATATTTCAGTCTTCAGACCTAGCTTAAGTAAACGGTGATCAAAAGGTTCTGAGAACAGATTCATAAAAATCTAAAACCTGGTTTAACTTTTTCCGGCCTCCTGTTCAAGGTCATCTTCTGGGTCCACACGGCTTCCACACGGGGCTGCTTTTGCTCTCAGATCGCTCCACATCTGACCTCTCGCACCGTGCACAAAGTTCTGCAGAGGAAAAAAGATCAACTCCTGTTTAAAAACCTTCACATAAAGCACACAGTCCCAGCACTCTGGTCCATACAGCTTAGAGAGCACAAAGTCAGTTTTATAAGTTCACATAAAGATTCTTCCTTTGGCTCCGCCTCTCCAGCAGGTGGCATGGAGCGCAACCTGCTCATTTTTAATGTAATATTTCTGATAAACATCAGCAATGAGGTTCTTCGTCTCTGGACTGGCCAGAGATGAAGTAATGGCAGCTTCCTCATCCTCACAGACACCTGATGTTTTTATTTAGTCTCAGCAGCAGTTTCACTGCACTTTGTCACACTTTGCTTCCATTAGTGCTCAAACATTTTTTTCACTGCAGCCAAGTGTAGAAAAGGTGTTTATTTATTTTTAGATATATATATTTTTAGACAGAAACCTGCAAACAGCAGAAACAAAACCCCGAAGCTAAAGGCCCCAAAGCTGAAACGGTTAATTAGGCTGGAAACAGACAACGAAAGAATTTACAGTGAGCCACGAATGTGACACACACACAGCTGCAGCCTGTTTGGGTTCACATTCGCACATAAACGATATTAATTTAGACCCATAATCCCTTTCAGCAAGTCACACCCTATCAGGTTACCGGAGCGTGTGTGTCCTTCATGAACTCCTGCTGAGTGCCGAGGCACATCCAGGTTTACACACACACACACACACACACGCACACACACACACACGCACACAGGGAGGTTTGGAGCTGTTTTCGTGCGTTTGATGCGATTCTTCTTCTTTGGTTTCGGAGCTGCTGCAGCCTCCAGATTCACCTCCATCACCACGTCACTGTTCTCCAGCTCAGAGACGTTTGCTGACTCAGCGGTGCCTCGGGAAAGTGTGACGGAGGTTTCAGTCTCGTCTGACTCACACGGACGCACAAGGGAGATAATCAACATGTGTAAACAGACGTGTGTTTGCACGAGGATCGAGCTGCTCATTACTCCAAACTAAAGGCTGTAACCACGGAGGGCATTTTACTTTTTGTGGAAATCATATCTTTTATATTTTCATGCACACAAATATGTGTTCAGTGAAGTTTTAATGAGAATTTATTAATCAATAAACAGGAAAGTCCAAAAACAGCGAGAAAGGTTAGAATCAAGAATTTAAATAGGAAAACAACCTGAGATTGGAGGATGCTGATTCGTGTATTAAGCTCAGTTCTTTGTGCTTTAAGGCCACTTTAAAATATCACAGTTTCAAACATATTTTACATTAAATGGAGTAAATAAAATAGCACTTATCCATTCATCCATCCATCCAGTAGGAGCAGCGGCTCTACTCTGAGCCCCTCCCGGATGCTACACCCTGTCTCTAAGGGAGAGGCCAGCCACCCTTCAGAGGGAACTCATTTCCAGGGCTTGCCGCCACAATCTCATCCTTTCAGTCACTACGCAGAGCTCATGACCATAGGTGAGGGTAGGGACTCGCTTCTCTTCACCACGACAGACCGGTGCAGCGTCCACGTCACTGCAGCCGCGGCCTCGTTCCGTCTGTCAGTCTCCCGCTCCCCGCTTCCCTTACTCGTGAACAAGACCCCAAGATATTTAAACTCCTCCACGTGGGGCAGCAACTCGTCCCTGAGCCAGAGTGGGCACTCCAGTCTTTTCCAGCTGAGGGCCATGGCCTCAGACTTAGAGGTGCTAATTCTCAAACTTGCTGCTTCACACTCGGCTGCGAACCGCTCCAGTGTAAGCTGGAGGCCACCCCCTGATGAAGCCAACAGGACCGCATCATCCGCAAAAACAAAGATGACTTATAGCCAGCAATGTGGACCAAGCTCTCGCTGTGGTTGTACAGGGACTGAGTGGCCCATAAAAACAGGCCAGACATCCCAAACTCCCACAGCACCCCACCACAGGTTACCCCGAGAGATGCAGTCGCATGCCTTCTCCTGGTCCACAAAACACATGAAGGCCTCCACCTCTGGCCACTGCCCGAAACACAGTACTAGTGATGGGTCGGCCGCGAACGATCCGGCTCTAAGAGCCGGCTCCTGATAGTGAGTCGTTTCTTTTTTCCTTCCTTCCTTCGTTTTTTTTTTTTTTTTTTTGGTGGAAGATGCACGTGATTGGCTAAAATGTGTGGTGGAATCTGCGTGTCTACACAGAGCAACAGGGTGGGGGGCAGAGTCCACACAGATCAAACACAGATGGAGCGTCTCCTGCAAAGTTTGAAGTCTGAAGAGAGCCGGACTTCCCATCACTACACGCACCTGAACCCTACAATGCCTCTTGCAGGTGGTGGGCAGGAGGACGGCCCGTGTCTCCTCTTTGGGCTGCGATTGGCCGGGACCCACGGCTTAAGGCCCAGCCACCAGGTGCACTCCCTCACCAGGTCTGACTCTAGGGTGGGATGCTTTCATGAGGGTCATTAGAATCGCTCTTTGTCTGGCCCCTCACTCAGGACCACTTTGCCCTGGGAGACCCTACCAGGTGGCAAAAGCCCCCAGACAACATAGCTCCTGGGATCACTGGGACACACAAACCCCTCCGCCACAATAAAGTGGTGATTCGTGGAGAAGAATCATTATTTATTAGAATGTAAAGTCTGTCCCAGTCACTTCAGTAGTGTTTTGAACATTGTGACATCTCTGCTTTCATCTGTTTTCTATACATGGTAGCTGCAGTGTGTAATCCACAAACACCTCCCTGCTGACTCACCTGTACCTCTTACTTTGCTCTTCTGGCTCAATCCAACTCTGATTGGCTGACCTGGTGGAGTGGGCGGGGCTGGCTAAACAATTTCAAGTTTATTTTGGAGATTAATCCGACAGCCGAGAGGATGAGTCACCTCCTCGTCCTGATCCTTTCAAACACCTGTGGACTCCAGCAGACTGAAGCTAAGCTCCAAACTGTGCTCCTCTTAGCTCACCTATCATAGCCGAGAAGCTTTAATTAACAATCACCAGAATTTTATAACTTCATTTTTCAGTTGTCGGGTTGTAAAAAAATCACTCCCTGTGAGTCATTAATAAATGTTTCCAAGTTTCCAGTGTGCCAATAAACTGTTAAGACCTGATACGTCAATTCAAGCTGCAGCGGTGAGTCAGTTAATGACTAACATGATCAACAGAACATCACCTGCAACTATCTGAACAACGAATTATTGATTTTAGTGATTATCTTACAGGAAAAATATGATGAAAAAGGTGAAAATTCTCACGCTCAGTGATTCAGAGAATATCTTTGGTTTCGGATGGTTCGGGTAGCAAACGCTGCAGTTCTTCAAAGCCGGTGACATCACAGATATTTACACAAGGTGTTGACCGGCATCGGCGCCGTGGCACACTGATACTAAAAACCACGAACAAACACTTCTGTTTGAGAGAGGAGGCAGGTGGGAAGAACAGGAAGCCGAGTCTACGATCCACACGGACTCATGAACGTTGGACAGAAGACTGGAAAATGTTACCTGGTCAGATGAGTCTCGATTTCTGCTGCAACATTCAGACT
This sequence comes from Pterophyllum scalare, assembly GCA_024447675.2. NCBI lineage: Eukaryota > Metazoa > Chordata > Actinopteri > Cichliformes > Cichlidae > Pterophyllum > Pterophyllum scalare. The sequence goes on along the minus strand of JAMQGT020000702.1, from coordinate 33,261 downwards.
GCAGGGTCAGAATTTGGTGTGAACAGCATGGAAGCATCCAGCCTGGTGTCAACAGTTCAGGCTGCTGGTGGTGTGATGGTGTGGGGGATAGTTTCTTGGCACACTTTATTTATGATGTAAGTAACCTGGAAAACTTAACATAAAATCATCTTCTGGGTTCTTCATTCTGGACATTAAAAAATGTTCAGTAATAGGAAAATGAGTTTTAAATGATTATCAGCCTGGTGTCAGTGGGTGAACCGGAGACCTTCCACATGCTCTAGCTTGTTTTAAGCAGCCACCTCTCCCACACGGGGAAGTGACCGTTTAAAGTTTAGCCCAAATGCACCTTCTGAGGTTTTCTCCAGGAGGTCAGGCGGGATTTTTTCTGAGCTGTGACTCATTTTGATTGAATGGCCCAGTGGGAGTTTGTATTAGTATTATTATTACGCTCTTTCATTCGAGTCTGTTTCAAAGCAAATGCAAAAATCAAGCTTTAATAAATGATTCCTGAATGACTTCCTCTTCCATTATGGGTGGACTCCTCCTCTGACCACCTGCCCTTGAGCCAGGCAGCAGCTGCTTCTGCAGTGCTCCTTTGAGCAGTTAGCCTGTTGCTACAGCTGCTATAATTAGCAGCCATGTCCTTCCTGCTAATCTCCCCCCCACCACCACCCCGCAGCCTTAAATGGAGCACAGCTGCTCCAATCACATGGCTGCACCTCGTTACCATGGCAAACCAATTATCTCATTAATGACAGGCAAGAAGAAGATGTTTGGAAAATAGGAAATGTGCATGCAGGAGAGAAGACGTGACGACCTCTGTGTGTTTGTGTGTGCTTGTTTAATAGGAATTATGGGGATAAGCATAAACAGTCACTTTGAGGGGACATAATGTTCATTTTAAGATTTTAAACTTGACTTTGTCCTCACAAAGTATAGATGAGTGTACTGTGAGGACACATAGGGCATTGCCTCATTTTGTCCAGTTGTTATTGTCCTAACTGCCTCAGCAGTGTTCATCGACAGGTTATCGCCACCTGACTGCACGTTAAAATGTTGGTAATTTGCTGGGTTGCCATCAGCACCCAGTCTGGTAATCCTGAAACACTTCACCAAACCGGGAAGTCAGCCATCCATCAACCCAGCTGTTCTTCCCTTGGAGGCTTGAACCACCTTTGGTTGTGGTCAGAAAGGTAACCCTGGAGCTCCCGGCACAAACTGTTCTACAACAAAAGAGAGCGATAACTAAGAAGTAACTCCAAAGGACCAAATTTTGCTGGATTTATTTCATTAGAACAGGCTGTTCAAAGCCTGAAGAGTAATTAGATCGATGAAAGGTATCTGGAAGTCCTGCCTTCACTGTCTCAGCACCAAACTGCAACTCCACAGGAGCTGCGTCCTTCAGCCCTTCTGTATGGGTCAGAAAGCTGACGCATGACCGAACACTACACTGACAGGTTACCTTCTTCCACGCAACATGCCCGAGAAAGATCTGGACAATCTTCTGGCCAACGAAGATCACCAACCACTACCGTCTCCATCAGTGTAACATGGATGACCTGGAGAGCAGTGAGGGGAAATGGAGATGGATCAGCCATTACAAAGGTGGGCAAACAAAGAAGGGAAAGACCAAAGCAGACGTGGAGAAAGACAGCCGAGGAGGAGATCAAGCAGTTGGGTCATATGTGGGCATCCATGGAGAGGCTGGCTGAAGAAAGATTAAAATGGAGACACTTTGATGCTGCATTAAGTGCCAGTAGGAGTAATAGTAATAGGTGTACCTAACCTCTGAGCCCATTGAGATCTTTTGTAAATAGTCAACTGGAAAGACTGAGAAAGTGACTCTGGGGAGCTGAGTTGAAAAGGGGCGCAGGCTTTGAATTTCATTGTGTTGTGTGTTTCTTGTCATCTTTTGTGGACAATGTGTGCACAGCTGGTTAAAGGAGTGGACCCATAGCTGGTTGCTTTGTAGGGCCGACTGGTTTTAACCCTTTAATACTGAACCTGGCGCTGGCGACAGAACGTACTTCAAAAGTGCCGCCGTTCACGGACTTCAGGCAAAAATTACTGCAAGAACCCTACGTCTGCCGTCTCACTGGTCACTGGGCAACACAAACTGGGGATGGAGACCTTCAAACTAAAAGTTGAAATGTGCTGGCTGCAGTGCTGAGGCTCAACTTTTACTTTGAAAGCAAACATTTTCTGCTTTTTCACGTTTTACAGTCATGGGGGGGGGGTGTTTCATTATTTTTTCAGGCGTCAGAAACCAGCCACTAACTGATGTTGATTAGTTATCATGAGTAGGATTCATGAGTTTTTATCATAATTTTTGTTATTTATTTTTTACTCTTGGCCTGACAGAATAAGACACGAGAAAAGTATCACACTGGTTTGAGGTAAAAAGAAAAGAAGGAGATAAAAACTCATTAATATAAAACGTATTATGGATTAAAATGATCACAACAGGACCTGCAGTAAACCGGTTAAATGCGGTTTCTGTTCAGAGGATGTGGCAGCTGACATGTTGAAGCAGAGGTAAATACTCTCCTGGCTTACAGCTTCTGGATATCCGGCCTTCGAGTGGATCTTGTGGATTTTCAGACATAAATTTGCTTGTAAATAAAGACTATTTTTACCAAGTGACACCTCGACGTCCTGGGTGTGCTGTTGTCGGCGCTAATCTAAACAGTGCTAATAACCAATATCACCAAGCCGGTTGCCATGACAGCATACCTCACCATTTCCTGGCTCCTTGTCGCATGTGATGTCACATCCTCCTCCTTGAAAACGCTGCATTCGTTAGCACATTGGAGATTGTGCTGTCATGGAAACGCCCGTCTAATCCCCAGCTTCCTCCACGGAGTCTGGCAGAAGTCATCGGAGAGCACGCCGGGAGAAGAGGAGAAACATCCCAACACTTCCTGAAGTGTCTGTATAAAGACATGGAATAAAGAGTTTGTACAGTTCTACCAAGCGTGAACACCTTCATTCTTCATCGCAGTCTGAACGCTCTGAGGCAGCTTTCTGTCATTTCTTTAAGCAGTCTTCACGAACAGTTCTCCAGGCTTCCTGAAGGACATCCAAAGCTCTACTTTGGATGTTTCTGTTCTCTGTCAGGATGATCCCACACTGCTTCAATGATGTTGAGGTCCGGGCTCCGGGGAGGCCGGCCCATGCCCGACAGTGTGTTTGGGATCATTGTCATGCTGAAAAATGCGACCGCTGCCAATCAGAGGTTTTCCAGATGGCATTTCATGGTGGATCAAAATCTGATGGCACTTTGCTGTGTTCAAAAATACCACTGGCTGAAATGCAGCCCAAACCATGACAGATCAACTGAGGGTCCAGATCCATCTCTCAGGTCCTGTATCAGGTCTTGGCTGGATTTTTTCCCGTTTCAGATAATGTTCACCTGCTGTAGATAGGGTTTGTTTTTTTTTTTAGGCCTGGTACTTTTTTCAGCCATGCTGAGATCTGCTTTCAGCTAATAACTCTTTGGTAATCACCTTGTTGGTACCAAAACATTTTGGTGTTGTTCACAGATCCAGCTAAAGAAACGTGAATAAATGATGTGTTTTTGTCACATGCTGTTAGTAACAAAGTGCCTGAAGATGCAATTTAAAACTGGTTCTTTGCTAAGTTGTCTGTTACGTGTAGACACAACACTGAGTCATCCGTTGAGATAGAAACCTTTTTATGTTTGAATGATTCATAGGTCGGCATTAAGTGGCTTAACAAACAAAGGAACAAGGACTGCACTGAAAATGAGGAAAAGCAGAAGAACCCTCAGAGAGCTGTAGAAGTACTGCTCAGAAGAAAGTCTGACTACCAGCACTTCCCCAAATGAACACGGGGCTGGCCTGGTGTAATAAAACTACAGCAGATTTCTCAGTTCGTGACAACTGTGAAGTTTTTCACAATGAAAACGACATGTGTGACAAACTGTGTACGGTTGGAGAGGAAGGACCGAAACCAGGAGAGAGCAGTGCCGGTGAGACCAGGATAGCTGGACAGACGGGTAAGAAGGATGGTATGAGAAATGGTGTCAAAAGCTGCAGAGAGGTCCAGGAGGGTGAGGATGCTGATATGGTCAGAGTCAGCAGCAACAAGAAGATCATTAGTTATTTTAATGAGTGCAGTCTCAGTGCTGTGGTGTGCTCTGAAGCCAGATTGTAAAGGTTCATGGAGGTTATGGTTAGCCATGTGTTGCTCCAGTTGGGTGGCCACTGCTCTTTCCGAGATTTTAACTAAGAAAAGGAAGGTTAGGATTTGTTAAGGTCATCAGGGTTGAGATCTGGTTTCTTGAGAATTGGAGTCACTGAGGCAGTTTTAAAGCTAGAGGGTACCACTCCTGACTCCAGAGAAGAGCTGATGATATCTGCTGTAAGGGGGCATAGAGTAGGTGCACATGTCTTCACCAACGCTGTCTGCATGGGGTCGAGAGTGCAGGTGGAGGATTTGGTCGGAGATATCCACTTCATAACCTGGGAGGAATTTACAGAGGAGAAGGAGGAAAAGGAGCAGTGAGATAACTGGAGCAGGAGGGATGAGATCCAGCAGTGGTTTTACAGGTGCCAGGAGGTATCGATGATTAGTGTAAACTTTTTCTTGGAAAAAGTCCAGGAACCTGTGACTGATGTCAGGGGGACTTGAAGGATGTAGGTGATCAATGGGGCGGAGTAACTGCTTGATGGTGGAGAACAGCAATCTGGGATGTCTTTGCTGTTGGTGGATGAGAGAGGAGTAATAATGAGTCTTGGCCTGAGAAAGAGCATCTTTGTAGGACCTCACCTGGTCTTTATAAGCCTCTAGATGCACTGTGAGACCAGATCTTTTGTAAAGCCTTTCAAATCGGCGGCAGGCAGTCTTTAGAACACGGAGTTCCATCGTGAACCACGGGGCAGAGCAGGTGTAAGAGACGGTCCGGGTTTTGATGGGGGCAAGGGAGTTAAAGCTACATGATAGGGCATAGTTATAATGGTCAACAAGCCCATCAACCATGATATTGGAGGGGTCAGAGGCCAAATAGGTTGCTATCAAGTTGTTCAAGGCCAATGCACTAATAGTCTTGGTGTTCCTGTATGTGATGGTACATTTGGCTGCCTGGGCAGAGGTACAGGAACAGAGAAGCAGACAGCAAGGTGGTCGGAGACAGCAGGGTCCAGGCACTGTACATTGGAAGGAGTTATTCCTTTAGAGCAGACCGGATCCAGTGAGTGGGAGCTTTGATGTGCTGCGTGAAGTTAAAGCAGTCCAACAGAGAGAGGAATTCGCTGGCGAATGAGCAGCTATCGGAGTCAACCTGAATATTGAAGTCACCAAGCAAGAGTGTGGCTGGAGACATGGAACCAGTAAGGGTGAGAAACTCAGACATGAAACAAGTAGAGATCTTAGGGGGGCGATAGATATGGACAACCTGGAGCTGTGTGGATCCAGCCAGAGTAGCAGCAAGACTCTCAAAAGAGGTGAAGCTGGGCAGTGGTAGTTCTTTAACCAGGATGTTGGCTCGGTGTATAACAGCTAACCCACCACCCCGGGCTTTGGAGCGAGGTTTCTGAATGTACACAAAGCCCGGGGGAGCGGCTTGGTTGAGTGAGAAAGAAATCCTGTTGATTTTGCCATGTCTCTGTTAGACAGAGGAAGTCATTGTTCCTGTTAGTGACTATTGCCAGCCAGAGGACGTAAATTGCTCAGGATGCGCCCTTTAGGTTTGCAGTGAAGTCCTTGCTGCCTACTGGAGCGCCTACCAGTCAGTACAGAGGGGATGAAATTATCCGAGTGCGCGTCAGGCTGTATAGAGGAATTATAATGTTCCAAGCTCATAGACTTGAAGGAGGAGCTTCGAGGTACATAACGGGGACGAGGTAGGAGTCCAAGGGATTCAATGACAGCAGTACAATCCGGAATGAAGTGGCTGCGAAGTGCTGAGGCAGAATAATTCAGAAGTGCCATGTCAGCTGAAAAGGAGTGCCGATCAGCTGGCGGAGCTACAGCTGGAGAGGAGGCACCCGGTGTGGGACCACGGCAGCAGCAGGAAGTAGAGCCAGGACAGGGAAAGCGAACCAGGAAAGTACACCAAGGGCGCGCCGGCAGAAGCTGTCCCGTGGGGGCCAGGACTGACGGAAAAAACCCACAGCCAGAGGTACAGCCGAAGCACCGCTAGTTAGGTAGGCTAAGCTATCAGCTGCTTGATCACCGGCATCCAGGTAACAGCTGATCGGCGAGAAAGGTGCGTACCCTCGTAAATGCAGAGGCATGAATAACATGCTCCAAAAAGAAAAAAATGTAGTACCCGATGACAGGGTCCAATATGAAGTAAAGTCAGGCCGAATAGCCAAAAGCACAGAATAACAAAACTAGTTTGTAGCGACCTGAGAAGCGGCGACATTCACGCCAGCGTCCTCTCAGACCCGGAAGTCATGTTACCGCTGTGTTAAGTTTAAGTGTGTTAGGCTTTTGTCTCTGTATAGTCAGTCACTTCCTGTTTTATTTTGGTAGATATTTGTCCTTTTCCATTGCATTATGCTTAATTACTTTCAGCTGTAATGGCAGCGCCTCCGGAAGGGGGCAGCATGGCCACAGTTCACCTACCCCCCCATGTTTGGATGGGTATTCTGTTAACTGTAAATTTCCCCATTGTGGGACTGATAAAGGTAACTGAACTGTTTCTTACCCTGCCTCTGTGTGCATTTAAAGTTCCGGTTTGTTGTGTTGTCCTGTCGGTTTGTCCCCATAGTTAAATTCCTAGTTAACGTTCTGGCTTTTTGGACTTCTGTATTCATGAACTTTTAAAATCAGACTAGAATTAACAGCTGTCTTTTTGTTTGCACTCCTCCTCTCGGCCACATCCCTGGCAACACTGACTGACGAAAAGACCAATGCACAAAGATGAACAATAAAACTGTTTTATTAATAATAATCCTTTTTTGCACCACAATAAATTTTAACAAAGGCTCACTAGAAAAGTGTCAACTTCTGTGTTCTGTACAGTAGATACAGTACATTGTAAAACTGGCTGCGGCGTGGCACATCAGCGCATTTAATACCCAAACCCATCCAAAAATGGTATTATTCAAACACTTTGCACATTATTTACAGATAAAATCCTCAATAAAACCCAGATGGCAAACATCACAGAAATACAGCGCATCTTCACGCTATCAGCTGCTAACCTCTGGCTGCAAAGACACGCCACCCTCCCGAAAAGCTAAATGGCTAATGAGCGTTTAGGCTAGCTAAGCATTGAGCTAGTGAGAGAGCCAAAATATGGTTGGTTAAAAAAAAAAAAAAAAAAACCTGAATGCTACCGAGAGGTTATTTAAATCAAACTTAATGAGCATGACTGCAGCCAGAGACAATATTTTAAATAAAATTAAAGAAAACAATGCATGAGCAACCTGATCGCTTTCCCGCTCACTTCCTCTTTTCCTTCTGTCGTACTTCCTGCCTACCTGCGTGTCTGTCTGGGCAGCTAGCTCTCAGCTAGCTTTGAAAAGGAATGCACTTTGGTAGATTCAACCAAATGCCCTGGGTGTTAGTCACAACATTGACAGCGTTAATAATCATAATAACTGAGCGATCTGAGGTACCAACATGAAAAAAAGAACACTTTAAAACGACAATGCTAATGCTAATGGCTCGCACGTACACTCACTGTGCAGAGCTCGATGCTAGCAGGTAAAAACTCGCTGTTTGCTACTAGCATTCATTTAGCAGTAGGCTAGTGTTAACATCACTGCAGAGAAAACAAACATCAGTGCAGCAGCTAGCAGCCGCGTGCTAGCAGTTGAACGGCTAGTGTTAGCTGAGCCCTATCGTCACCAGGTGTTGCCGGTCTGTACCGTGGCGACACGTGGGGACAGTTGGCTGATATGTGTCTGTACATTGTGCAGCCATGTTCTACACCCCTCCCCCAAATATCTGAACGAACACACACACACAGAGACACGCGCACACACCTGTGGATATCTGTGCAGAGCAGTTTAAAGCTACTGTGGCTGGTGAGTTGGCACGCAGCAGAGAGCATTACAGGGAAAGTGGATACAAGCACTGAAACTGGCACATGATTTCTTCTATGTCCAACCTATGGCCCCCAGGTGGACCCCACCTGTCACCCAACATCTGGGATGAGCTTCCATGAGCAGGATCAGAAAGCAAAGGAACCTTCATGCACTGAACAGTTGGAATTTGCCTAAATGGACATGAATAAATTGGCACAGGGCAGAGTCCTGCTGTCATCAGACCACCAAAGAAGCATGTAACACGTGTCACTGCAATCAACGGAGGGAGCGCTTAGCTATAAATCTGACTTACAGTTGAAAGCCTTAAAAAAAACAGAAGTAAAACCTCTGAAATTTATCCAGTGGTTGAAATTCTAGAAAACAGCTGCTTATCCGGATGGAAATGATAGCCAAACTGGAATTTTTTTCCCGAGGGACAAACGTGGAAATTTTGGTGCTTGTATCCCCTTCTGAGACTGTTTCAGCCTTCTGCTGCACTACTGTTGGCTCTGTAAACTGTGTTTGAGTCTCCGCTGGACTGGAAAAGCAGAACTATCCAAGGGTCAAATTTCAGATCAGGGATTTAGAGGTCATAGGTCACACAGGTTGGCGTGGTGTCTTTGGGATTTAAAGAAATAAACCAGGAGTCGATCAGCATCCAGACTCTGGCCGGTAAAGCTCACCATGCTGCTGTGAGTGGCACTGAAGGATACTGAAGGACTTCCTGGGAGGTTCTGTTGTTAATTTTCGTGACTAACACTATGACATCACCACTGAAAGTAAGTGTGTGTGTGTGTGTGTGTGTGTGTGTTGGGTGGGTGTGGCATGGCGATGAGATACTGAAGGCACACAGTTACGACTTTCTGCACTTCATCTCACTAAAAAAAACAACCAAACAACCAGTCAAATCCTCAGAACAAACAAATACATCAGAGAGGACCCCCCCCCTTCCTCCTTATACTCTTCCTCGAGGTGGCGGGCGGAGCTTCCCCTGAGATGGGCGGAGCAGGTAGTGTCTGTGTGTTTACATTAACAGTTCCTTCTGAGTGTCGCGGCATCATCGTCCGCTTCCTGCATGCTACATTTCATCACCAGGCCGACGCCGCTCACAGCCAGCCTTCCACCACCTCCTCTTTATCATCGTCATCATCTTCATCGTCACCCGCCTCCAAATTTTTAGAGTGCATTCAGATACAGCTGTGTGTGTGTGTGTGTGTATTTGAGGGAACAAGCCTTAAGAAAACCTTGATATTACACACACACACACACACACACACACTTGCTACTACATACAACAAACATACACGCGCTCGTGCACACACACATTCAAGTATACAGTAAGAACTGCACATATGTAGATTTGATTAATAAATATTAATGTGTAGCAAATAAATAAAAAGCATCTCCTATCCCACCCCGTCTATCTCAGTGACAAGTTTATCAATACTGAACTTCGATCAGCATATTAGCAGATTTACTCCTCCTTTTTTGGACCTATGTAATCAGTAATATAAATAAATCGGCATCATTTGAGCCCAGTTCCAGCAGGAAGTGGCAATGAAGTTTCTTCATGCCAGAAAGAGCTGTAGGTACACCTGAGGGTGCCTTGCAGCTCACTGCAGATTAGAGGTTACCCTTTAATGTCTTTACCACACCCTTCATACGTCAGCAGGCAGGATGGTAGTCGCTTCAGAGCTGGACTCACCACCGCCCATCGCCGCTACGAGCAGCTGAACTTCCTGACGTTAACGATAGACGCTTCCTGTATGGAAGCCCTCTGTTTGCTCCATTTTTAAGATGGTGCATTCATGAGACATCGTTCTCCAGCCACAGAAAACCACGACATGGAAGGACCTCCCAATGCTTAGAGGAAAAGTTATGGAGAAGCTAAAGAAATAAGCATAAAGCTGCTTACAGCCATCTTTGGAGAAACATCTTCAGCTGCTCCTGAGGATTTGTGTATAAGTGGGTTTTATCTTCAAAGAAACTTTTTTGTCCTCTGGGCTTATGTGAAAGGTGCTTTCTGCTGCATGATCATCTCTTATTTTTCTGTACAATAAAAATTATTAAATACTATTTAAAATGGCTATTCAAAACATTTTTTTACTGTCTTTCATTCACACTTTGGTTTCCAACATTTAATCTTTTTTTTTAATTCATGCACTTTGAGTTTATTTATAACATATCTATTAACCCCCACCTCCTCTGTGATGAAACCTCTTTAACCCCCCCTCGGTGATCACGTTTGGTTCATTCCAAAGAACAAACTGGTGCTCGTGAAATTCAAACAAATATTCTTCTTTTCAGGCATTGTCTCCATTAAAAACACTAAAATACAGAAATTAAAAACATGTTGTCATTCTGTCTGTGCTTCGTAAGGCTGGGAAGTGGAGCGCTAACAAGCTATGGCTAAAACAGGCTAAGGCTAGCCACCAGACTGCCAGAAAAGGCAAATGTGGAACCAGCTATAGCTAGCTGACTGATTAAAAGTTCGCTAGGCTAACTGCTAGCCAGTTAAACGGTAAATAGCTAGCAACAGGACAGCTAAGCACAAACATAGCTGTCGAACAACTAACCAGTGCCAGCTAACAGTTAGCCAGCTGACAGGCACTACGCTAGCACAGTAAAACAGGCTAGCTACACTGTAAAACAAAAGCTAGCTAACAAAGTTAGCCAGCTAGCAAGGAGGTGGTTGAGTTGGGGTTTTAACAAATGCCCACCAATGTCCCCCACACTGAAATTCAACTGACTTTTTCACTGTGATATGAAACAAAGACTAGAAAGGTAATCACTGCACAGCTAGAGCTTTAGTATTAAAAGGATATATCGAACTGAACTATCAGTTAACCTCCTTCATAAGGCCTACGCTGTGTTTGGATATAACCTTGTAAGACTGAAGTTGTTAAATTGATTAATCAAACCAGCTAAAAAGATTCTGTGCTAAAAACACTTTTAGAAAAAGCTTTGTTCCCTTCGTTAGCACCATGTTGTTGATGTCTTTGAGAGTCTGGAGCTACAGAGTGGTGTGTTGTGTGAAGATTGTCTGACCACCGCCACAATCAGGTCAAAAAAGTGTGGTCACTTTGAGTCTCGCTGCTCAAAATGTAAACCGACTGAGAATTTGAGGCGTTCCTGAACGCAACCCAGTTTATCAAATCAGGTTTCCTGCGGCGGCCTGGCCGCTCCGCACGTTTCCACACTGAGTTTCTACGACTATTTGTTCTGTACGCACCCCAACAACGCTGAAAAACCAAACGCTCGTCAAATTTGACGAAACCACTTTTATTCAGTTCCAGCTGGTTTGTCCCACTGCAGCGAGCGGGGTGCATTCACTCTCAGCTAACCAGCTTGGGCAGCACTGTCCTCGGCTGGATGTTTCCGTTGGCATCCGTGGATCGCTGCCAAGTTAGACCTGGTTTTGGAGGAGGAGGATGTGATGGTCGAGGATGTGGTGGTCGAGGAGGTGGTGGCGAGCTTAGAGATGGAGGTGATGGCGCTGTCGGTGGTGGTCGTGCCACGTTTGGACGACGAGGTCTTTTCCCCTGTGGTGGTTCCTGTGGGAGGCTTTGGAAGCCGCCTCCTCAGCCACTGGTGGCGTAGTGCCTGACTGGGTGTCATCCTGAGCGTTGGGTCCCACTCTAGACACTGTTTGAGGAAGTCCACGAATGCCGGGTCATCGCAGCCCTTCAGCGCTGTGCTCCAGTCCTTGCTCCCCGGGGGGCCGCGCACTTTCCCCCGCCGTGAGCGCCCGCCATTCAACACTGTGCTGCCATCAGGCTGCGTGGTCACGGTACAGTACCGCGGGTAGCCTTTGGATGACACAAAGTTCTTTGCTCGCTTGGAGCCGTCAAGGAGCTTCTGACTGGGCATGCCCAGTAGTTCGATGATGCAGGCGAGCTGGTCAGCTTCATTTTCGCCCGGCAACAAGGGGTGACCGGTCAGCAGCTCAACGAGGACGCAGCCCAGAGACCACATGTCGATGGGCATCCCATACCTGGAGCCTGGAAGACAGGAGAGAGGGTCACCATCAAATCCAATCTGTGTTATTATTGGCTGGCCGGTCAACCAGGAAGTACTTTGAACTGCACTAACCTGCTCGACAGGTGCTAAATATAGAAAAGTTTTACTGAAACCACTCAAGTTCAGAAAGTCCAAAGACTGTTTCCTGGGATGAATCACTTTGAGGAGGAACTTCGGTGTTTCCTGACACACCAACACAGTTATTCTGCATATCTATTATTGATCTGCAAAGAGTTTTTGTAGTCAAGTCTGGTTACCATGAATTTCTGGACAACTTCTATTACAACAGTGTGTTTCAGCCTGTGGACCGAACCAGTGAACACTGAGCTTAATGATGCTCATCTGCAAACAGGAGCGTTTAAGGAAAATTTAAAGGAAGAATGACAAGTTTTCATTTTGCAAATCGTTAAAGTGGGGAGAAAATGCACCGCTGTCAGAGCGACCAGCACAAACACAAAGAGAGTCAAAGCTGTTGCTGCTCTCGGTTTTATCAGTGGGAAACGTAGCTGTGAGTTATTTTCAGGGTTGAAAGACAAAGAGAAGCTCATTAGGCTGCGAGTATGCTCTGATTATGGAGGACCAAAAAACCAAAACAAACAAAACATTAAACGCAACACAACAAAAACACTCGCAGCCATTAACTCATAATATTTGAAACAATACACTGAATAAAAATTCACGTTTAATGTTCTTTGGTATTTATTCAAAATAATTTTATTTATATAGCACAAAATTAATGTCACCCCAGGGTGCTTTATGTTGTAAAGACCCTACAATAACAGAGAGAAAATTGATGCTACTTTTTTCTTTTCCATTATATCACCCTATATTAATTCCTCTTTGAATTCCTCCAAAAAGCAAAAATATTTTATTAAGTTTTCCTTTCTAAATTGCTAAAAAGTATGAAGAATAAATTATATATAAGATCAATTATATTTTTAGTGTTATTTATGTATTTCATGGCATTTTACTACTTTGTTGAATAATTTATACTTTTTAATTTTATTTATTTTTTTGATTATGGCACTTTTTGTCCTCCCACCCCTCAGTTCCACTCTGAGTCTTTCTTACCCAGAATAACCTCGGGCGCTCTGTAGAACCTGGACTGGATGTAGGTGTAAACCCTCTGATGCTCATAACAGCTGGAACCGAAATCTATGACCTGAGGAGACAGAGAGAAGCTGTTTGAAGGCTCTGTGAAGTGAAGAAAGGAGGTTTCTTGGTTCACAGCTATCTGACCTTGATGCCGCTGCGTCCCTGCTGCTTGAGTAAAATGTTCTCGGGCTTGAGGTCACAATGAATGATGCGGTTCTTGTGCAGCGCATCCAGACACTGAAGGATGGAGTGGGCAAACTTCCTGACCAGTGGGAGGCTGAAGCCCTGGAACTTGTTCTTCTTGATGAGCTCATACAGGTTCATGCTGAGCAGCTCGAAGGTAATGCAGATGTGGTTTCGGAAGGTGAAGTTCTCCAGCATGTGGATGACGTTCATGGTTGAGTCCTTGTCCTGCTTCTTCAGGTGCTCCAGGATGCGAATCTCCTCTGCCGCCTGACGGTGGAAGCGCTTCTCGTTCCGGACCACTTTCAGAGCCACGTGGGTCTGAGTCTTGTGGTCGAAGGCCTTCACCACCTGCAGGAGGAAGAGGACATGCAAAACAGTGTCACTGATCTAAAAAGGACTGCAAAGAGAATAAACAAGACTTCAAAACAAAACTAAACTAAAAACCAATCAGGCTAAAAAATATGAGAATCACAACTAAAAGGCTAAAAATCACCACAAGGAAGTTAAAACAAGTCGACACAGAGACTAAAAAAAAGAAAACAGGCTGAGGTCTCGGTGCTCGTACCTGTCCGAAGCTGCCTTTGCCAATGACCTTCAGGACTTCGTAGCGATAGGCGATATGGTCATGTGGTACGTGGATGTAGGACCCATGATCGTCGTCATAGCCCCCGTTCTTGGCTCCACTGAGGACACCCGATCTCTTCTTAGCACTCGGGCCAATGAAATACACTGAGGAGAAAGTTCATGATTGATCAGCTATCATTGATTCATTGCTGCAATACGCCTGACTCAATCAAAACAACCATCTGGACGAGTGATTAGGGACGCTCACCCTCGGGGTAGTTGAAAACCTCGCTGTGCTCAAATGAGGACATTTTGGACGCGAACTGCTTCATGGCCTGCTCCGGGGACATGGGGTTGAGCTTCGGCTTGCTGTCCGTCGACTTGTTGGAGGCGGCGCTGCTCTGGCTGCAGTGGTGGGCGGCCTCTGACGCCGAGGTCTGTCGATCCGGCAGCGGCAGGCCCGGTCGGGAGGAACTGAACGGGACCGGGCGCTTGTTGGTGTTCTCTTCGTAGAGCTGAGTGACGTGAACCTGCGACTGCGACGACAGCTGGACGGCGTCCGACATGGCGACTTTAGAGCGTCCCTAAACGGAGACAAATATTGGCCGAAAATAAGAACGTGTCCTGTGGAAGCCCGGAGGACCACAGGGTAAGTAAGCAAGCAAGTAAAATGTATTTATACAGCACTTATCACAGATAAAATCACCAAGTGCTTCATTACAAAAGACAAAATAAAAGTATAACAATATACAGCAATAGAATACAGCATAAAGAACAAGTTAATTAAAAGTCTGTCTGTAAAAAAATGTCTTCAGCTGCTTTTTAAAAGAGTCAGTGGAGTCTGTGCAGCGCAAAGATGGGAAGAAAATTCCACTACCCGAAAAGCCTGATCGGATATATTTATTAGTGGGAACTAGCAGGTGTCCGAGTGTGCAGTTTGTGGATGCAGGTTGTTAATCAAGATTAACAGCTGGTCACTGTATGGCTTTAAAGAAGAAAAAAAAAAGGTCAAACTGTTAAAATGTCTTTTAGTTCATGAAGTTTTGGGACTTTATTTTGTTCTTTTTAAGGACTCGTTTCTGATGCACGTCATTTAAATACAGACGTGGACGTGTGCTCACAGAAAAACAGGGATAATTAACACCCACAAATTAGTGAATAGGACAGGAATTATTCCCGGGAAGATGAACTGTGCCAGTGAAACGATCCCCCTGTGATTAACAGGCAGCGCCGTCTCCGTCTCTTTGTCCCTTTGTTTCCTGCTCACTGAGTCGCTCCCTGTTGCTGTGGTGACCGGCACACCTGGGTCCTTTCAGATAACAGAGGTGCATTCGATTTCAGCTCGCCGTCATCACGCACACACGCGACAGAGCGGCTCGGTTCAAAGACCCGCTGCTTCACACACAAACACAGCGAGTGTGTGTCCTTGAAAAATAAGGATGAAAATCAGGAGAAGAAACAGAAACGCACACACACAGGCCTGTGTGTGTGTGTGTGTGCTGTCAGCAGCTACACTGATACATAAGAACATGTCATGTGGCTCTGTTGACTCCTCCCTCACCTGACTACACCTTGCCTCAATCAGCCAAACGATGCTTCTCTCCTCCACTGAATATTCTCATTATTATGTAACGTGCAGATTATTCGCTGTGCCAGTCGTCGCTAATTTAGTCCATTTAACATACAATAAAAAAGCAAACCACTGGATTTTTCTCACAGTTTTTGATAAACAAACTGCGGGAAGGATGAGTAGATTATTCAAACTGTAATTTCACTCAGTCCTTTCAAAATCAGCCACCCTGAAATGCTTTCAGGCACATATCTGGGCACTTATTTTCAAGAATATTTACATTCATTTCAGAGGTCACTGCCTGTGTAGAATTACGTCAAATTTAATTAAGAACACAAAAATTTGCTGAATTTGCCCCAACATAAGATTAAATTTCTTCTTTATTACGTTGCTCTCATTAAACACCTTTATTATATTATATTTGTATTAACTGAGCTTTTAATTCATTTTGTTTATTTCTGTTTTCCACCTTATTGTGTTATTTATAATATTTCATTTGAGCACTTCCCTCTGCTGTCAGGCTGTTTGTAATGAAACAGTAATCTCACAGTTTTTGGGATAAAGTATATCTAACCCTTAAAATGACTGACCGTCACACTATTTTGCAAAAATCACAGGCAAGCGGATGATTAGCAAGGCCAAAATTAGCAGCATCAATCAGTCGTTCCCTTAACAACAGATTCAGGTATTTTTGTACATCCTTCCAAGAGAAAAGTAATAATAATAATAATAATAATGCCTTACTCTTATATAGCGCTTTTCAAGGTACCCAAAGGTGCTTTACAATTTCAAGCACCATTCATTCACACCTCAATCATACCTGGTGGTGGTAAGCTACTAATGTAGCCACAGCTGCCCTGGGGCAGTCTGACAGAGGCGTGGCTGCCAATTCGCGCCTACGGCCCCTCCGACCACCACCAAACACATTCACACTTAGGCAATGTGGGTTAACTGTCTTGCCCAGGGACACAATGACAGCACAGACGGGGACTCGAACCAGCGACCCTCCGGTTGTGAGGTGAGCAAAAGTGTCACAGTTTCACAGTTTTTTGACCTTTTGTTACAAATCTGAACAAAAACATTCTGAGAATACAGATGCTGCCACAGACTGTAATAAAAGATGGACATTGGTTGTGGGTCTGAAAGGTGAAGCCAACACAGACGCGCCGTAAATATGAATTATTTTGAATTTAAATGGTTTTATATATAAAATGGAAAAAGCCAGCAGGCGTACAGAGTGAACAGCAAACAAAAACAATTAAAAACATTAAAAAAATAAGCCGACGAATGTGCAGAACTGCTCAAACCAAGTATCCGACTTCTTTAGCTCTGGGGCCTTCAGTGAGAGCTAATCCACGTAGCCCAAAATGACCAAAGTAACCAACAACTGAGGAGACCACATAAAACAATAATTCAACTTTGATTTTCTATTTTATGCTTTTCAGTTTCATTTCTATTGATAAAAGACTTTTATATTGGTTTTGTTTTCATCAGTTTCAGGGCTGGTTGAGTTTTTTATCGTTACACTGACGCAGTGATGAAGACTCCACAGCCTCCTCGGCTGTCTGTGACACTGGAAGAGGAAGACTTCCTGTATACTGACTGCATACCAGAACGGGTTTTCCACACCTAGATTCAGTTTAGTTACCTCTAATAACATCATGGCCCAATTAGCTGCGATGGTCTGGCATCACTCTGCTGGTTAGCATTCACTGTAGAGGAACCAAAGCAGCTTTTACAGGCACTGCACACCTTCGCTGACCGAGGCGGCCGTTTCCTGGAGCGTGCTGAGAACTGGTGACTATACTGGATGTAGGTGAGGATGTGAGACCGATGAAGTGTGGCTTATGATGTAAAAGCATTCTGAGAGGTCATTAAAACCACTTCAACTGCTGCAGGTAAATTATACTAAGCTGTAAAATCAGTTTCAGCCAGTGAACATCTACTCTGACTGAACATGTGACTTTTTCCAAGTGATAAGAAGCTTCTGACGTGCTGTCCTAGACACTGATGTTAAAATTTGATAAAAGATTCAGCTGACACAGAAAACGTCGTTAACGCGTACAGAAGCGGTTATAAAATAAATGATGCACTGTTTCCTTCATGCCATTTCTCGTGTGTGTGTGTGTCTGTGTGTGTGTCCTGCGCACCAGCCTATAAACCAATCAACTGTTTAAAGCATCCTGGAGCAGGAGGCTATTATTAGCCATGTGGCTACAGCAGGCTGTTGCACAGAAGTGCTGCTTCTCGGAGCTAACGGCACGCTAACGGCGGCCTGCTGGCCAAGCTGCAGCCTCTGAAACCAGCAGGACTCCGACGCAGAGTTTTCTCCGGATCATTCCTGACAGAAAACAGCGAGCCGAAACTCAGAGCTCCTGAAACTGAATGAACTGAAACGATCACACTGCACGAAGCTGCTGACCACGCAGGTCTGAACATCTGCTGCTGCTGACTATCAGAATAAGAGCACGGACCTGGGACACACTAGCAGACCCTAACTGAGTGTTTGTAGTTAAATGCATCATCATCATCTTCATCTCTAACTCCATTTTTTTTGGACTCCACTAAAGCAAAGGAATCCTAATTTATTTTAAAATGGGCGTCGACTCGCTTTAATCTTCTGATTGGCAGCTCCCTACAAACAGAAGGTCTGAACTGCATTCCCCCTGCGCGCGCACACACACACACACACACACACACTTTTTGTAGTTTGGAGAACAACAATCTGAAAGCAAACTGCCTGAAGTTCATCTACATTCTGAAGTTTTAAAGATTCCCAAATTCGATCAGGAGCCATTTGAACAGGAAGAAGTTCCGATGCTTCAGTTCGATATTCCCTGTGTGCTGTTCACACTTGTGTTATTGTGGACAAAGTGCCACAGAGGTAAAAATAAATGAAGAAGCAGCGCGTCTCCATACCGTCAGAGGATTATGGCTATCATTGCGAAGTGGCGGCAGGGCAACGGGCGACGTAGTCTGAGAGCTGCTGTGACCGGGAGAGGACACCGCCTCGCCCGTTTTGCCTGAAAGACAGAGAGAGAGGGGGGGGGGGGTGAATTTCAAAAACTGAACTTGCTTAGACTGGAAACATGGAAGATGACGACAAGACTGAATTAATTTTGGTGTTTCAGCATAAAGCCTGACAAAGACAAGCTGGACTGAGTCTGAATTATGGGTCCCTGTAAGCCACAGATACAAAGCTTGAGGAGTTGCACAACTTCACTGGGCATGATATCAAAACTGAAAACTGCTGACAACAACACACTCTGAGGAGACGGGGGACCAGTGTGCCGTCGGACAAGATAGGAATTCACTCCGTGGCGGAGGAATGGGAAGAATGGAAATACCTCCAATCAGCTGGAATTATTATCTCAACATCTAAACAAGAGATCCAGCTTCAAACCTAAAGAAATGTCCACCAACACTCAAAACTCCTGCTGCAACTTTCAGACATCCACATCCGATGCTGATCCACGCCAACAGCCAACAGCCCGAGACCATCGCTTTGGTGACGTATGACTTCAGCCGTGAACCAGTTCCACCCATGACCTCCAGCTTTATGCGCTCCATCAGTGTCATCGCGTCTCTCCATCTGCTGCACATTACAAAAACACTCTGTACACCTGACTCACATCCACAGCTTTCAACTACTTGGACGTCTCACTGTAACACATGACCACACCGGGGCCACTCCTGTCAGCTAAGAACAGGAAACTGAGGCTGCAGTTCACACAGGCTCACCTAAACTGGACACTGAGAAGCTGGAAAATCTCACCTGGTCTGATGACTTTCAATTACTGCCACACTTTGGAACCCTTAGTATCAGCTGAGCATCATCATCAGCATCACAGCCTTCCCTGAGCACTGCTGCTGACCACGTCCACCCCTTTATGACTGCAGAGCACCGATCTTCTGCAGATGGGCATCTTCATGTCACAAAGCTCAGACAGTTCAGTGCACTCAGACAGCCTCCACAGTCAGCAGATTTCAGTCCAGCAGAGCTCCTCTGGGATGTGGTGGAGCAGGATTCTCACCATGGATGCAGCTGACAAATCCATCATCAGCATGGACCAAAATCACTGACGAATGTTTCCAGCACCTTGTTGCATCTGTGCCATGAAGAACGAAGGCAGCTCTGAAGGCGAAACGTCCACCCTGGTACCAGCAAGTGTACCTAATAAAGTGGCTGGTGAATGTGCTACACAAACTATTTTTTTATAACTTAATGCTTATTCAAATATTTGAAAACAATCCTGACTGACGCACTGCTCTGTTAGAGGAGAAGGTTACAATGCTGAGGAAGGATCTGCCAGGGTTTCCTCCTGTTTGTCACACTTACATGTTTCAAATCAAAGATAACCTGAGTAAGTAAGTTTTTAAAATGATTTCATTCATTAAGGGAACAAAGCTGTCCAAACCTGGGCACAGGGCAGTGACCCTGTGTGAAAGGGTCACTGACCCCAAACCTGATAACTGGCTGTGCCAGCCTTGGCAGCAGCAACTGCAAACAGGTATTTGTGATGACTGGCAGTGAGTCTTTCACATCACTGTGGAGGAACTCTTCTTTGTTGTAATTCAGCCACACTGGAGGGTTTCCCAGCATGAACGGCCTGTTTAAGGTCACACCAAAACATCTCAGTTTGGGTTTTTTAGCTGTTCAGAGGTGGGCTGTGTTTCTGATCATCGTCCTGCTGCCTAACCCAAGTGAGCTTCAGCTCACACACTGATGGGTGGACGTCCTCCTGCAGGATTTTCCGGTAGAGATCAGAATTCATGGTTCCTTCATGGTTACAGCAAAGCAGCCCCGGACCATCACACCACCACCACCACCACCACCACGTCTGATGTTGGTCTGATGTTCTTCAATGAAACCCTGTGTTAGTTTAAGCAGATGTAACGGGACTCAAACCTTCCAGAAAGTTCAGCTTCCGTCCACAGAATATTTTCCCAGAAGTCTCGGGGGTCATCCAGATGTTTGCTGGCAGATGTGAGACGAGCCTTTGTGTTCTTGTTGGTCAGCAGTGGTTTTCTCCTCGGAGCTCTCCCATGGATGCCATCTTTGCCCAGTCTCTTTCTGATTGCTGAATCATGAACTCTGACCTTAGCTGAGCCAAGTGAGGCCTGCAGCTTTTTAGATGTTGTTCTGGGTTCTTCTGTGACCTCCTGGATGAGTCATCAGTGCACTCTTGGAGTAATTTTGGTAGGCTGGCCGCTCCTGGGAAGGTTCCCCACTGTTCCAAGTATTTGTGGATGATGGTTCTCACTGTGGTTCTCTGGAGTCCCCAAGCCTTAGAAAAGAGATCTCTGACCCCGCTTCACTTCGTCAGACAGCTTCTGTTTCAGGGATTTCTTGATTCAGCAGGTCTGCAGTGATCAGGTCTGGATGTGGCAGTGACACTGAACTCAGCTTTACAAAAATGTGCGATTCATTAGTTAATTCACAATTTAACGAGGGGGGTAATTACTCTTTCACACAGCGCAGGTAGGTTTGGATAGCTTTTTAAAATTTAAACTGTATTTTATTTGGTTATCTTTGTCTGAATATTACAATTCGTTTGATGATTTGAAACATGTCAAATGCACAAAAAACTAAGAAATACTTTTTCACAGCACTGCATGTATTAATGCGTGCGCACACACGCACACACACACACACACACACCAAAAATAGAAGCAATGCAGTCTGCACAGTATGATGCAAACACAGCACAATAAAGCTGGAAGTGGCTGAAAGCTGCGCACTCCAGAGCACAGGAGGACGGTCAGCAGGAGCGAGCTGCTAACAGCTGCAGACTGGCTGCTAACCGCCTCAAATAGCCTTGAGCTGGACCGACCCAGGCCACGGCGATCCTGTTCGGTCTGGAGTCAGTCTAAGGAGGATCAGGGTTTTAATATAGCCTCGTAATCTCCAACACAGAGCCGCCCTCTCCGTCTCCCTTCTCTGCAGCTTCACCGTCTTTAATAGCAACGTGACGACAGCAACGCCACACACAGGTCAAAAGTCGGAGGTCACAATGCATGAGTATCTTAATTGTAGAGCCAGGAGTTTAACAGCCGCTGGGTGGTAAACAGCGCTGCACTTTGAACGACTTTCCCTCCACCGCTCTTATCTGCTTCTGTCCCCGTCACAGGGTTCACGGCCCGACTCCGAGCGGCGGCGTGAAAAGGAGAAGCAGCAACCAGCTGAGCGGTCACTTTCACATCACTTACAGAGGGGAACCAGTCAAACAAACAAGTGCTGTCACAACATTGCCACAAACTGACGTACAGGACTACACGCAGAGTTCAGAAACCGCAACCTGCTCCTGCAAAACGACATGTTTGAACGCAAAGACCATTTTAGGATTTATTTAGTTTTTTTTGGAGAACAGAAGCTTTAGTCGGAATTTGTTCTGGAGAAATGCTTCTTAAGACTTCCAGTCTGACCGTGTTCGGAGTCAAAAGAGCTTATAGGGAAAAGGTGGATGACAACGTCAAAGTTTTCATGTTTCTCTGCACTGACCGAGCTGCTTCGGTGTTCACGCGAACTGTGAGCACCCAAAGAAAAACAAAACCACAAAGAGAAGTTCAGCGGTCGACTCTTCTCACCTCCACACAGCCAATCAGCGCTCGAAGCTGGTGCGAACTTCAGCGTTTGGCTTTGGGAACTTACGGACACAGACGCCTGAGAGGCTCTCAAAGAAACCTACGGAAAATTCTGCAGCAGCAAAGACGGCGCAGACGCACAACCTTCTGGGGATGAAACATATTTAAAACCTCTGGAGCGAAGTCAGCAAACTTTGAAGTTAGAGGGTCGGTCGCTCTGTGCACCCTGCCTCTCGCCCTATGGTAGCTGGAACAGGCTCTCTTTGGAGCAACGTCCCGCCTCCAGAGCTGTCTGATTGGTTTTACTCATGACAGGTAACCGATCAGCCCGCAGCAGCTGCAGTGAACGAGCGAGGCTGCTGTTTGAAGCTAACGCTGAGATCCTGTCTGATCAAGACACAGCACCATTAATGACAAATGTGCCAAAGGTAACATTACCCTAAAAATGTTGGAGGAATGCACCTTTTTGTGGTGAGGCCATGCTGGCGGCTACGTTAGCAGGCAGAACGAGAGCAGCTAAAAGTTTAAGATTTGTATTTTTAGTGACATCACACGGCCCCGTGCTGCTCTGATGTCATCACTCCTGTTTTTGTTGTTGGCGGCTATATTTAATATTTAGGTCCATCATGTCAAAGCGACAGCTTTAGCCATATAACTGCATTTTCTACTTTTGTTTTATTTTTATTTCTTTTATTATCAGGTTCACTTCAGTCTCTGCTGGCCTCCAGGCTGTGTTAGCCTCACTGTCAGTTTCAGATTTATTTTATTTTTATTAACTGGGTGAAGTTCAGAGCGGATCTCATGCAAACACAACTTCCTGAAGCTGATCTACATTCACGTAAGCACTGAAGCCTCAGACAAAGGCTGCCTTTGACACAAAATTTGAGCAGACAATATCATTTTAATGCCAGCGTTCACCTGTTATCATCCTCCGATTACTAATAATCTGCATCTCTGTCAGCCCTGAAAAAGCCAAAATCAGTACCTCCCTAATCTAAGAACCACAGCTCTTATTTAACGGAGCTGAAGGACCCTTAAAAAACTGTTCTTCCTTTAGTCACAAAATAAAATTATCGGCCAATAAACGCATTAAAAAGCTGAGCCTTAATCTCAGCTCAGGCCGTCCTGCTGGCCTCTCAGCCCTTCACCGGCTCTGCAGGGCCTCCACGCCTGCACTCGACAACAACACAGAGCTGTGCCTGTGCCGCACACACTGATAATGTAACAGGGAAGGCGCACACAGCCGCCCTCGCTGCGAGCCCGACAGATGCACGCTGCCAGAGAGGAACGGCAGCACCCTTGATGCGAACTCGACACCGAGCTGGAAATGCCAGAGCGCCGGCGAGCACGCTCGGCATGCTGCTCGAGCGGTCGAGTGGGAACGTCAGCGCTGTGAGGCTCAGCGGGGTCACGGGCCAGCAGAGGCGCTGGACCTGTGAAAGAGGGGAAAGAGACCTACAAAGTTGACAGACGGACCTGGAAGTTACGGCGTTCCCACCCGCAGCACGCTGGCATTTTACCGCTGTCCCTCGCAGGTTACTGTAGATGACTCACTGACATTTATGTGAACTTCTACACTATTCCCTACTTCTCACACTGTAAAAATAGTACGTGAAGCATCATAAAAATAACAAAAACATCCATGTGTGTGAGAGACTCGCATAGCTGGGTGTTAATTGCATCCAAATCCTGCACGACATGCAGCTGTGGAGTCGAAGTAAAGCCCCCAGATGATCTACAGTGATGTGCTCAGTACGGGTCGAGGCTGCTGATTGGCCGTTAGAGCAGGCTAGGGTTGGGTAACCCTCTAATGTAGGAGTGTCAGACATGCAGCCTGGGGGCCAAAACCAGCCACAGGGTCCAACTGGGCCTCCTGGGAGACTCTGCATTCATTATTTACCTTCATTTATCTGTGTTTTTGCTTCTGAGGCGAGCTAACGTTCCTGCACAGGAGGGTAAAAACAGGCGTTTCAACCATGAGGGTGCA
This sequence comes from Pterophyllum scalare, assembly GCA_024447675.2. NCBI lineage: Eukaryota > Metazoa > Chordata > Actinopteri > Cichliformes > Cichlidae > Pterophyllum > Pterophyllum scalare. The sequence continues at coordinate 9,272 of JAMQGT020000702.1, read as the reverse complement.
AACTAACTCGACCTGTTGTTGCTTTGTCACAAAAATGCCACGTGTGAAGGTTTTGTGCCTTTCGACTGCACACCGCAAACTGTACTCATTCAAACCTGACTTTTACAAGAAGATGGGCCAAAGGAGAGCTGGACTCAGACGGCAGGTACCTGCTGCATGCTCCTTCCTGTGCTGAATCATGGAAATGGGATGCTCCCGGCATCACAAACTGATTTCTGGGTAAAGTTAACAAAAATATGAAGTATTTTTGAATGGATTTGAGATGAGGACTGATTATATACATGTGGTTTTCGTATCCCAGCGGCCGCTGAAATGAATGTCCGTTAATTTAATTTAGGTGCTTCACAGGAACCGCCCTGAATTGTTCAGAGACGGCTGCTGAGCTGCAAGGCGGACTTTTGGCAGGACTTTGGTCACGTTCAGAAAATGAAAATAACCCAAAATATTGTTTAAAAGAAAAAAAAAAGGTTTTAAGCGCTGATAAGAAAATGCTTAATTATAAAACAGAAGAAAAAAGCACAGTGGAAGCAAACATGGAGGAGAGGGGAGATATAACTGATCTGATGGGAGCATGGACGCACGGCGCTCCCATTTGCTAGTTTTTCCCAGCAGTCACTTGAAATACTGCAGCAAACAAAATTCCCAGTGTCCCAAAAGAATTCCTGTCTCAGGAGCAACAAAGACACCTTCCTTACATTCACTCAGTTAACAGCACATCTGTAATTTCAGTAATAGTCACTGGTGAAAATGTGCATTCATTTGTATTTTCTCTGGTAGATTTGATCAAAGTTAAAAGTGCCACCCTGGCCTTAATCATTTTCCAACCTAACCAAATAGTTTTATGGTCTAAATGTAGCCAAGTAGGTCTTAATTAAAATAATAAAATAAATCCTGCTGTCCCAGTCGAACCCTGGTCGCGGGTTTGAGCGGCAAACTGCCAGCCCTTCCTCAAATCTCCATGCGTGGAAAACACTCACTCACGACATGGACACAACCGATGACACGTCAGACTCAGGTAAATGAAAACGAGGAAGGGAAAACTGTGTCCCGGAAAAAGAGAAATGGGAAAATCCATGTTAAGAAACAGGAATTAAATGTGACCATTTCAGCAGCTGTGTTGAAAGCGTGCCGTGCACTGAAATGGAAAAATCAGCCTGACGACAGTCAAACTTTTCCATTGAAGAATCACTGTTAATTAGCAGCAGCTGCTAACAAGCTGCATCAGAGAGGTTAGCGATGACCGGCACTGCCTGCCAACAAGCAGTGGGATGTTTTGAAAGAGAGAAACTCTGTGAACGTGGGTACTCTGATAACCAGGCACCATCTGCTTTGACACAGATTAGCAGGAGTCAAACTCCACCCTTATCTCCAAAGCACCTTTTAAATCCCGTGTGCTGCTGCAGCGCCAGTTTGACCGACATTTGTCACCACGCAGCAGCAGCATTATGACATCCACGCCGCGCTCGGTGGTGTACAGCGAGAAACCGGGACACGGATCTGGAAACGGAGCGTGAAGCGGCACAAACTGTCGGCACACAGCCTGCAGCAGGAAACAGACTCTGAGCTGCTAATGAACTGATTACAGAGCAGGGGGTTAGACAGGGACGAAAGATGGAGACGAGCAGGGGAAGCTTGCAGCAAGTCTGAGTTTAAATGACAAAAACATGGCTACGATCATGAGGTAAATACTGAGTAATTATACTCTGTACCAGTCACACAAAGCTGGCTTTGAGCAAACAGAGCCCAAATAACAGGAATAGTATCAGAGCTAGCTTACATATGTGGCTGCCTGCCTGTGTTTACATCACTGTAACTGAATACAGAGATGTGCCATCCAACTGAACTGCAATGTCTAAGTTGCTAAAGATAGCGTGACACATTGCAAAGCATATACTTCATGTTACTGCACATAATGCCCTTACATTATCATGTTTATGCTGCTGCAGGCAGAACAGCCTGACGTACAGGCTGCTGGATATTTGAGGCCTAAAAAGGTCAAACTGCCCATTACTGTTAATATTAAGGACGCGGTATTCGTGACATTAAATGTCTTTACTATAGAAGAAAAGCCAAGACAAATTATTCAGTATTGACACTAATAAAAAACATTAAGTGACAACAGTTGGGTGCTTATCTAAAAGCAGATATAAGCAGGCATGAATTTACATTTTGTCTGAGCTACAACAGGAAAAACCTGGATAATATTTTTACATTAACTCAAACGGTGTGAGTGACACGGAGTATATGTTACCACAGTAATGAAGAGAAACCCTGAAAAAAAAAGAAAAGAAATACTCGTTTCTCGTAGTACAAAACGGACCTCGGCCATCAACGAGGCCATGAGTGGATTCAGTACATCACAGCCACACTCGGTCACTTTACATTAACAGTAATGCAAAGGTTCAACTTCCCCTGGGATCCATTCCTGGACCTCCTCTGTTCACCATAAACACAACCAATATTATCCCTGCCACACATCTCTGTATTCAGTTACAGTGATGTAAACACTGCAATGTACTTTTTTTTTTTTTTAAATGCAGATTACACCATTTTATATGCCACCAGCTTTTCCCTTAACTTGGCCGTCTGCTTTTGATGCATTTCAAAAATCTCCCAATCATAAACCTGCTGCCTAAGATGAAGTGAACGCTACTCACAAGCTCAGCTGCATGTATCTAACCTATGGTTTTTATTCAGACTCTTCATAAAGCTCCTGACTGTTAGAACACTTTGGACTGGCTGGATATAGGATGGGTCCATCTTTAGAGAAAATAAAAAACAGAAATAGGATTTTCCTGTTTCTTTCCCACTAGTGGTATAATCTTTGTACAATACACAGTGTTGTCTGTGCTTGATTGTGCTGTGGTCCAGTCACAGGACATTTTAACATTCCCTCTTAGTCACAGTAAACTTGTAAAAACCTAATTTAAAACAAGCTACAAAAAACTATGAAGGTTATATTTATGTGCCTGCAGATATTCTTCTTTCTTAATTAGTGAGCAGGTATAATGTGTCTTTATAGTATGAGCAGTCTACTCTTAAACGTGTCTTTTGATACATCAGTCTGGCTCTGATTTAATAATGCTAATGAATAACGTCTCGTATCTAGATTACTCTATGTGGAGGGCAACCAATGGTTACACCTTAGCAGCATATTACAGATGATATAAAGGCCACAAGATGCATTTGCGATATATGAATTTGTACCTTGAATCAAATTTCTTCAAATTTTTTCCAGGTTAAAGTGTCCAGTTTTACAGCAGGGTCGGGTGGGGAAACTGTGTATGTCCCAAACGGTTGGAGTGACAGCTGGAGGCTGCTGCCTGTCGGCGGGTGAAATCGGTCACAAAGAGGGTGCTGCACCAAAAACCTCCTTGTGATTGCTAAGGGTCCCTAGCAGGTTGTACAAAAAACACTTACTTGTCTACAAACACTTGCCAACTACTCACTGAGGGGTAGTGAAACCTTCAAAGTAAAAGCTGTGCTTTGGTGCTGCAGTCCAAACATTCCAAAAGGCAACTTTTACTTTGAAGGTGAACAGCCTTTGTTTACAGTTTGCATCACACTTTTTCAAGTTTCACTACCGCTTGGAAAGTAGTTGGCAAGGATTTGTAGACAGGTTGCCAGCTACATGCAACTGTGGCAATCACAACGAGGTTTATAGCAACCAGTCAAGCAATACTCATTTTCCCCTCATGACAGGTGGCCCCATTCACTTGATTCTACGCTGTCACCTTGATTGCCCCACGTTTAGAATGGCAGATATGCTAAGTAACTTGGTTAGTGGTCACATGACTGCAAATCTCAAGAAACACAACAATGCACATTTTCCAAAATCCAAAGGACCCTGGATATCAGCTTGCATGTGTATTCGCTAGCCAAGATTAGACCATCACTTTATCTCACAGCAAACCGAGCTCAGTAACAATTTTCTAGCTCAGCCCAACATCCGGACTGACAAAACCCATAATGACCAAAGCTCCGGCTCAAACCAGCAGACCACAAACCAGTGGGAGGCCACATGCAGCATTTACACAGAGCCCAGAAATACACCAGCCCAAATTAGCTCAACCAAAGGTGTTAACTGCTAATAAAGCTCCAAAATAACCTTCAGGCTTCAAATTAACAGCACAAACCAATGGACGGATGCACCCTCTGTTCATATTAATAAATAATAACGTGTTTCTCATTGTTGCTGAGGTACTAATAATAATCAATAACAACATTTAGTACCATGGTAGTACACCAATCAGCCTCTTCATGCAAAATGAAGGCTGTCTCTGGCCATCATAACATTTATTTAAATTATGGTTTAAAAACAACCCCAACAGCAACGCTCCCACCGCTGGAGGCCGATTAAATCTCCGTTTGAAGGTTCAAACAGACGTCAGGAGAGCATGGAGAGCCTCCAGCCGAGCACAAAGTCACCGAAGCCTGTTTATATGAATATCAGCTGTAAGTCCCTCACAGGCTCAGCATGGGGCTCAGGCTTCCTAAATAAGATGTTAGGAAGTGACAGGAGGGGGAAAGGCTGCTTTTTGCATGGGGCAAACAGCTGACCTCTGACCGACGCTTTATTTCTGTCTGTGGAGCTGGAAGCTAAGAATTACCTAGCAACCGAAAACACACACACACACACACAACCAGCAGCAAACCTAAGATCACACACAGGACCACACCAGGAAAGCCAGAGCACTAAAAATAACCTGACGGCCGCTTCCTATCCCCCACTCTCCGCGCAGTCTGCGCCGCTAACTCCCAGCTTTGCAGGTTTTAATGAGCAGAGAGCGAAAAAGGCGAGCCCAGACTATTGCTTCTGCTGGGGCCACATAGCTAGCAACGGTCCCAGCCGTCCCCGTTTTCCTCCGTCTCTGGCTCACTGCGTGACGAGCAAACAGAGCCGGATAAACAACGGAGCGTCTCCGCAGCTGCGGACGGGCTCAGCTGCCCTTCTGCCGGCTACAGAAGATCTGCTTACCTGTCGGAAGGACCGAGGTTCCGGGCTTCTTTTTAGACATGGCGGCCGCTGCTCTCCTCTGGACCCAACGGTGCAGGACGCCTCCTCTTCCTCAACAGTAGCCCCGCCCCTTCCTCCAGCAACTCCTCCCATTTCTCCTCCTCTGTGTGCCCCACCCTCAGACCCTAAAATCACTAAGCTGTCACCCCCTCCACCCATGCGCTCAATGTTTCAGATGATAAATTATCAGTGTTATCAATGATAATGATCCAGTCAAGGAACCTAATAATAATAATAATGGTCGATAAATAGTAGCCATAGTCACATTTCCTCCATCAAAGCTTTTTCACTATATTAAAGTAATTCAAATTAAATCATTAGTAAATTATTTTGAAAAAATTATGTATAATTAGATAGCCTAGAATAAATAAAAGATAGTAAAGATAGTGAAAAGATAATAAAAATATATGTAAAATATACTATATTAAATATTATTATTATTATTATATAAAGTAAATAATAAATAAAGTTACTATATTAAATACTATTATTATTATTATATACAGTAAAAAATAAATAAAATTACTATATTAAATGAAAATAATATAAACGGTGATATATTAGATAACATTAAATATTCATTATTTAGACTAATTTTAAAACTTTAATTTAATTAAAACTACGGCCATGAAAATGATTTTTTATTGGTAGTATTAATTATCGATAAATACATTAATTATTATTTAATAATTTGTACTTTATTTATTATTAATTATTATACTATTAATTCTTAATTCTGTGTGAGGTGGACCAAGTAGGACCCAAATGCAGGAAGAGGAGTAACCTTAAATTCAGCTTTTATTCACTGGAAACAAACACAGTAAATAGAGACGGAGCTGGGCCGGAGACACAAACAGAACTAAACGCCTAAGATGAAGAAAGAAACAAAACCCAGGAATATAAACACAAAGAAACAAAGCAGGAACTACAATAATTATACATTACAAAAACTCTGGTTCCTCGACCCGGGACAATATGTAAATAATGGTTGGGGTCATATTGTTCTTAGTGTGTGATCAATAAACATGCAGCATAAATGTAGCAGACGGGCTTCTTTCTTGAAGTTGTTTATATTCCATATTATTGGTAGATATAGTCTATGGGATACAGTGATTATCACATACATTGTATGCTACTTTCACTCTCTGAACAAATGATCACTTTGTGTGTCCCACCAGCACAGTGAGTCTGCTGCAGGTCTGCCATGAAAGGTGTGATATTAGTCATGTAAGCAGAATATTAGAACCAAATCTAAAGGTGCAGCAGAGCAGGGTGGTGCTCTTCATCGTCCTCAGTCTTCCATATGAGGACATCATCACTTTACTGGCTCTGTGTGTTTATGAAGCTGCTTGGAGACCAAAAACATGTTTATGTGGCCAACAAAGAGAGGTTTGTTATCGCGGCTTCTGGGCAGTGTTGTTGTGTAGACAATAAAGTTTGTTCGGGCACTCTGTGTGTGTGTGTGTGTGTGTGTGTGATCTCAGGTTTCATGGCTTTTAGCTAAATTACACAGCATGCTTATGTAACACACACACACACACACACACAAACACACAGGTTGCCTCAGCAGAGCACAGCTCCACCTTCGGTTTCATCAAACTAACTTGTAGTTTCAAAATATTTTCACCATTAGTAAATCAGTTTGGTCAAAAACATTGAAAGATATCCTCTGAAAACCACAAATGAGCTCAGTTAACAAAATACTTATATTTGATTGCCCCGATTAACAAACATTCACATTTCAGAGTTAAAAATGAAATAATTGCTTCATAAATTTACTTTTAGATTACAGTTCTGCAGTGCTCAGGACTTTCTAATCAGCTCATCATCCCAGACTACAGCTGATTCAGGATGGATGGGTATCCAAAAACAGGCCAGTACAGCAGATGAGTGTCAGTTATCGACACTCAAGTTTTTAAGAAATTTGTACCAGTTTTTATGTCCTGATCACCTGCTGAGTGATGGGACTCACTTCTAGGAGAAGTGGTTTGATCAGATTGAAGTGGTCCACAGTGCAGGAATCTCCTGAATAACTATCCTACAATTTTAAAAAAAACAAAACGTAAATCTTTGAATAATTTGATAAGATTTGGATTAAGACAGTATAACTTCCACTGCATGCTTCTTTTGACAGCTTCTATTAATAATTCATATAATATCTGTGCAGATGAGTGTCATCAGTATAAATAAGGATAAGATTTTTATTCATATAGCACCAGACAAGTCACTTATATTATAAGGTTAATGTTAAAGGTTAAGGTTAAAATGAAAATAGAATCCAGTGTTACTTGTTACTTACCACCAGTAAGAGATGAAGTGTTAAAAAGCATACAGGGAACCAGGGGAAAGATGCAACATTTAAAAGTAAAAACCCAAATTCATAAGGCTGTCAGAGCCGCCTCTGCAGTGTAAAACATGTGCACTGTAAAGGAGGGTAAAGGATTAAAAGGGGGAAATACTGCTAAATGTTATAAATAGTAAATCTGTAGATGTTTCTTTCTAAGCTTTTAGCCAAAGTGTGGCTGCCATCTAGTGGTTTGACTTTTATTGTGAAATATGAGCTGACCGGAAGCCGCTGTGGTTCTGGCGCCACTTGATTGCCGATGATGGCGGAGAGCAGAGTGGAGTTTTCTGAAGTTTGCGGCAGGGTTTGCGGGAGAAGCCCGACCAGCCAGGTCCAGGACGGCGGGGCCGCGGTATGGGGCGCGGGCGGGACCGCCAGGCCGGAACCGAGGACAGGCCGGCGGCAGGAGGAGGAGGAGGCAGCCGAGGGTAGAACCGAGGCCGTGTGGCGGGAATGAGCGCCGGTAATATGGCGCTGATTGCAGAGACGTTTTTACAGTTTATTCGCGGTTAAATTACAGTTTGACGATTATTTCCCCCTGGTTTTATCCAGCTGTCCAGAAGCACCAACAGACAAAGAGAAAGCAGATATTCCCAAATGCGACCTCCTCGGTTTCCAAGGAAAGCTTACTGGAAAGGTGAGCTAGTAAAATTTAAATGCTAATGCTAATATCAGCCACCAGTGGCTGAAGCCAAACTAACCAAAGTTTCCTGTCATAGCAACAAAGTTATTAAATATCATTATTAACTAAGGAAACTCAATCAATCATAGTATCAGTACATTAATATTCTAAACAAACAACAAATAGATTAAAAGTTGCTCAAACGTGGTTTTCCGTCCTGAAAGTCTGAATATAGCTGATGTTTAAGGTTTGTGTGGAGGACTGAAACTTGTTTTCCAAGCACAATAGTACAAAATGAAATGGAAACCTTTATTGTCATTGTAATTAGATTACAGTGAGGTTGGTGCAGCAAAGGCTGAAGCTATATTAACTAAGGAAACTCAATCAATCATAGTATGTATCAGTACATTAATATTCTAAACAAACAACAAATAGATTAAAAGTTGCTCAAACGTGGTTTTCCGTCCTGAAAGTCTGAATATAGCTGATGTTTAAGGTTTGTGTGGAGGACTAAAATTTCTTTCCAAGCACAATAGTACAAATGAAATGGAAACCTTTATTGTCATTGTAATTAGATTACAGTAGGTTGGTGCAGCAAAGGCTGAAGCTATTAAAGAAAGTTTACATAAGCTCACCTATAAGATTATTACTTTAAACAAACAGAACAAAGTACCACATTCAAGCAATACAGAAGAGGCAGCTGGAGCACAAAGTGTGGGTCCATGAAGTCCTGCAGTCAGCTGGTTCCCAGTGTGCACACGAAAGCCTCCTGACATGAACAAAGTATCATAAATAACAAAATGAATAGATATGAATATACGTAGTATACAATACTTTTAACTTAAAAAGGCAGCTTTACATCATGATTCATTAGGTGAATACCTCATCAGTGCTAAATCTGAATACATTTTAATAAAGTGACTTTGATTTCTGCTTCACACTTTTAATTAGTTAGTTGTTGTGGTTCCTAGGATACTTCAGAGTAGAATGGGAGGCAGAGCCTTCAGCTTTCAGGCCCCTCTTCTGTGGAACCAGCTCCCAGCTTGGATTCGGGAGACAGACACCCTCTCTATTTTTAAGATTAGGCTTAAAACTTTCCTTTATGATCAAGCTTATAGTTAGGGCTGGATCAGGTGACCCTGAACCACCCCTTGCTGCTTTAGGCCGAGACTGGGGGGTGGGGGGTTCAGTGCATTATTGTTTCTTTTCATTCACCTTATTTACTCTGTTTACACTCCACTCTGCATTTAATCATTAGCAATACGTAACTGAACCAAGTAATGTTACAT
>JAMQGT020000701.1:0-11049 GCA_024447675.2 Pterophyllum scalare | reverse complement strand
TAAATTCTTAAAATTGTCTCAAAAATATGATAATAATTGCTCAATAATATCAGAACATGCAGGCTGTTTATTCCTGTGTTTATTCCTGTGTTTGATTGCTGAAGGGAAAGAACAGAGAAAGTTTCCACTGACGTCAGAAATAAAGACAATGATGTCATTATGGGCCAAAAAATAATTACTGACCAATAATTATAGCCAAAATGCATCAAGATTGAATTGAAATGGGCTTTAAAAACTGGAATATATACTTTCAAGTTTAAAGTCTAATAATATAGTGTAATGATATTTCATGTGTAATAACTTTACCTGATACACCTCGGCTGTGTCATAAACTGCAAACAACTGTAATTATTTGCTGTTATAATTTTAAAACAAAATTCTAGGATGCAATCTATAAGCCAATGTCTGGATATTGTGTCACTCAGTGGTTCCTCTATCCAGTCTCTTCATTGTGTTTCCTCGTGTTTCCTGCAGACTTTTTTTGTTCTCTTCATTTTTTTGCTTTCTTTATTTTCTTCTCCTGGTTTCTGAGGGATTTGGCCCAGAGTGACTGCAGCTCTGGGCAGTTGTTTTCAGTTGTGGGTTTAAATATATAGGAGCACTCTGATTGGCAGAGTATACTTTAAAATGATGAGGTGGATTTCTCTTCAGCATGCATGTGGCTCAAGGCTGGGCTGTTGGTCTCAGTTGGAGAAGGTCAGGTAACTCAGACAGGGTGACACAGTCACACACAGACAGTGACCCACACATTCATTCAGCTTCCTTCTGACTTTGAATTTTATTTTTACATTAATGAGCTCTCTTCTAAAGTATATTTTATAAGTTTTCATCAAGTTTTCTAATTTAAATCTTTCAATATTTGATGATATTTTATTCATTCTTCCTAAAAACTTTCTGCAGTTTCATTCTTCATTTTTAGGAGAATGATTCAGTGTCTTTCAGCAGCTTCAACAGCTTTTCCAAATATTTCAGCAATTTAAACAGTTCAACTCAAACCATTCAGCTGAGAGCATTCTCACTGCATCTTCTTCAGGAGATGCATTCTCCAGTTTGCTGTTATAACTTTAAAATAAAATCCTTGAATCCAGTCCACCAGCTGTTGTCTGGATCTGTGTCACTCAGCAGTTCATCTATCTGGTCTCTTAATTGTTTTTCATGTGTTTCCTGCAGAGATTTCTTGTCCTCTTTCATTTTTTGCATCATTCATTTCCTTTTCCTGGTTTTCTAATAATTTGATGATTTTAGTCAGAGTGCCACTTCTCTAGGCAATTTTTTCACAACATCACTGATTTCTTTCTTCAGTTCTTCTTCATTGTGAGCTTTCAGGGCCTTTAACAGGTCATACTCCTTATCTTTGTCTTTCAGTTGTTCCTCATGCTTTTGCTTAGAGCTGAAAACTCCTGTGTGTATTTTTCTTTAAATTCATTGAACTCTTCAGCTTGCTCTCTGGCTCTATTCTTCATATGTTTTCTCCAGATTCTCTTTTTCTGCCTCATATTTTTGCTCCAGTTCTTTTCGTTTTTTCTCCTCATTTTCTATCCTGATCCGATCCTCTTCCTTTCTGTTGTTTTCATCATTTTCTTTTTCCTTCTTGTACTTTTCTTCAAGTTCTTTCAGTCTTTTTTCCTCCTCCTGTCGTCTCTCTTCATCTTCTTGCTTTCGTTTCTTCTGCTCTTCTGTCTGTTCTTTCTCCCAGGCTTCTTGTTTTCTTCTCATCTCTTCTCTGCTCTCTTCCAGCTTTCTGGCAATACTTTCCTTTTCCTCTTTTTCTGATTGAATTAGTTTGTCCAACATTTCACGTTGCATTTCAAAAGTCTGCCGAGCTCTTTCTTCCTCCTGTTCCCGTTTCCTGTTCTCCTTTTCTCTCATTTTCTGTTCTTTCTTTCTCTCTTCACGCTCCTTATTCAGATATTCTTCCATCTGTTTGAGTTTCTGGTCTCTTTCCTGCTGTATTTTTTCTTTCATTTCTTTCATCTTTCCTCCTCTCGTCGTCTCTTTTCATCTTCTTGTCTTCGTTTCTTCTGCTCTTCTTTTCGTTCTTTCTCCCAGGCTTCTTGTTTTCTTCTCATCTCCTCTTTGCTCTCTTCCAGCTTTATGTCCACACATTTCTTTTCCTCTTTTTCTGACTGAATTTGTTTGTCTAAATTTTCAATTTTCATTTTGAAAGTCTGCCTAAAACGTTCTTCCTCCTCTTCACGTTTCCTGTCCTCTTTTTCTCTCTTTTCCTGTTGTTTTTCTCTCTTCACGCTCCTTATTTAGATTTTCCTCCATCTCTTTGAGTTTCTGGTCTCTTTCCTGTTGCATTTTTTCTTTCACTACTTTTCAGTCTTCCTCCTCCTCCTGTCGTCTTTCTTCATCTTCTTGTCTTCGTTTCTCCCATTCCTCTTTTCGTTCTTTCTCCCAGGCTTCTTGTTTTCTTCTCATCTCTTCTCTGCTTTTTTCCAGTTTTCTGTCCACACTTTTCTTTTCCTCTTTTTCTGATTGAATTTGTTTGTCCAACATTTCAAGTTGTATTTTGAAATTCTGCCGAGCTGTTTCTTCCATTTCTTCCCGTTTCCTGTTCTCCTTTTCTCTCATTTCCTGTTCTTTCTTTCTCTCATCACGCTCCTTAATTATATTTTCTTCCATCTCTTTGAGTTTCTGGTCTCTTTCCTTCTGTATTTTCTCTTTCTCTTCTTCCATTCTTCTTTTCATGGCTTCCTTTTCTTCCTCGTGTTTTCTTTCCAGTTCTTCTCTCTGTCTTTTCATTTCTTCTTCCTTCTCCTTCAAGATTCTCTTCATTTCCTTCTTTATTGCTGCTTCAGCCTCTTGCAGCATCTCATTGGTGAAGCAGCTTCCTCCATTTTCCTTCACCATACTACCAATCTTTGTCATCAGCTCACTGATTTGCGTGCGGTTCCCTTTTCTCTAAGTTATTGAACACATGGTATCTTCCTCCACAGTCAGTAATTAACTTCTTGAATGAATCCTCACATTCCTGTTCAATGTATTCTTCAATGGAGCGCTCTTCATGTGTTAATGTATCTCCTCCAGTTAAAAGAATGATGGTGAACTTCTCAGAGCTCTTCCCAAATCCTTCCTTGATGAGTTTTAATGTCTCCTTCTCCTCTGCTGTGAATCTGCCGATCTGCATCACCAACAAGAAGACATGTGGTCCTGGAGACAGAAGACTGATACATCTCACCACCTCCTCATTAACATCTTCATTGGACAAACTTGTGTCAAATAATCCAGGAGTGTCGACCACCACAATAGGATGACCGTCCACATTACCCTGTACTTTCTGACATTTTTTGGTGACTGATTTTTGACTTGATTTGGCTTCAAAGTCTTTTCTTCCTAGAATGGTGTTTCCTGTAGAGCTCTTTCCATTGCCGGTCTTCCCAATGAGCACAATCCTGAGAGGCTCTGGGCTCTGCTGCTCTTCAACAGTTGCATCTATAACAGAGTGAAGACAAATGTTTTAAAGGAGACACATCACAGAAAATACACTTTTCAATACTTAAATACATTTTGTTATGTACTTTGAGTGTGTATCAGTGCAGGAAAATTTAAATTTATTCTCTCCCAGTGCTGCGTGGCTATCTTTATATTCTTTTTGGGTCATAATTTTCAGTCTTTTCAGTTTTCTCTATTCTCTGTTACGTTTTCTTGCCTCTTATATCACAGTGTTTGCTGTGGAACTGCTAAACACGGTCATGGACCTCCAGCTTACCAATTTCGTGAATCTGCCATTTTTTTTCACGCAGCAGTTTTTGTAGTCCAAGTTCAGTTATGCTGAAGTTGCAGGTAGACAAGTCAAAATGTTCGGTTGTTGCGATGTATTAACCCACATGATTCCTTACATTGCCCCCCCCCCCCAACCCCGGTATCATAGCGTCTGCAAACTGCCCTGTTTCTCATGCCGGTAGATAATTGTATTGCTGCTCTCAAACTACAAAAATAGCCAAACGGGGTGGAGTGGAACGCTCTGCAACCTGGAGGGGGCGGGATGTGAAATGTCTCATTCACATTTAAAGAGATCGCACCAAAATGAGCTGCTCTAAGACGCCTCAGAGCAGGTGGAAAAGAGGGGTCTGTGGAGCTACAATAACGAGGAATTCAGACCAAAGCATTGCAGTTCTACTTTATATAGACCACAAGTGTATGATTTACATATGAGAAGGAAGGATTTAAAAGCATGATATGTGCCCTTTGAATTAACTTTTAACTGCCTCAGTTAGTGGATCATAGACAGGAACGGTTATAAAGCATTCGTTAGGTCCTGCAGAAGCCAGGGTAAGAGGCAGAACACCCAAAAACATGGAGTTACCCCAAAGATTGACAATGCTTATAGTAACTATCAAGGCAATAATACAGTTGTGAAAGTACTTACAAGTGTTTTTGTTCTTTTTCAGTTTCTCACGTGCATCTCTTTGGATGTAATGCTCTTGCTGTATGACTCTTTCCATTTGGGCATGCAAGAATGTTCTAGTTGTGTAGCAGGGTGGATTATCACTGGACTGTTTAATTTTGTCCACAGTCTCCAACATCTCTGGGATCTGCCATTTGCCTCTGATGTTGAGAACAACAGATCTTCCTCCACAGCTCCTGCGGAGCTCCTGGATGTTCTTGTTTTCATTAAAAAAGTTAACAACAGCTGGAGCTGTAGGATCTGACTTCACAGTGAACAGAATCACGGTGAAGTCATTGACTCGAGAGCTGAATGTTTTCTGGATGGTCTCTAACTCTCCTTTGTCTTCATCAGTGAGGGGAGCCACAGGTAGGACCAGGATGAAGGCATGGACACCCTCAGGATCACAGAGGGAGATACACCTGAGTGATTCCTCCATCACTGCCTCCTGAGGTTTTCCATACAAGGCAGGCAGCTCCACCAGGGAAACCCAGCGTCCACTCACCTCTCCCTGATATTTAACACACTCTGATGAGACTGAATGAAGCTCAGTCTGACCTAAAATGGCCTTGACTGCTGCAGTCTTCCCTGCTCCTCTCCTCCCACACAGAACCAGGTTCAGAGGTTTAAATCTGTTCAACACTCTGACAACATCATCGTCTTCATTTAACACTAGATATTCTCCCCTATTGTCACTCACTATTTTTTCCACTTTTTCCATCAACTCATAATCATCGTGTTTTTGAGGGTCTTTTCTATCCAGACTGATTGTAATGCTGCCTTTTCTTGCAGTCTTTGATGAGTTTTTCCACTGAGTGATTCTCTCTCTCCTCCTTGTGTGTTAGAATAACTATTGAACATTTAAAGACATCGTCACCAAACAAACTCAGGATAAACTTCAGTGTTTTTCTGTTCTCCTCAGTGAAATCAGAAGGCTTCACCAACAACAGTAGAACGTTTGGTCCAGGAGGACAGAGACTCACACAGCTCTTCATTTCTTTTCTTAGGTTCTCCACAGACAGACTGAACAAGTTTGGAGTTTTCACTACTGTTATTGTTTTTCCTCTCCACTCTCCACAGGAGGCCACACAGTGTGATGATTGATCTTGCCATTTTAAACCTTGGTTCCCAGTGATGAAGTTACCAAGTTTTGTCTTTTTGTCCTCACTTTTGCCCAACAGCACAATCCTGATGTCAGACACTGTGATACAACAAGAAAAGGAATCAATATCACAAACATGTAAAGGGCTGAATTCACAACACTTTATATGAGCAGATACAGTACCAGTCAAATGTTTGGACACATTCATATGAATGAGGGAGTTGAACAAACTTTTGACTAATACTTCATCTTCAGTTATCTGTGTACTCAGGAAATATCTAGTCCCACAGCGCTGTATGAAATCAAGTAAAAATTTGTTTTCTTGTCATCATTTTTCAGTTTTGAACTGATTCTGGAAACTAGTTTGTGTTTATCCTGGAGAATTCACCAAATATCTGTTTGCAAATAAACACTAACATGGTTTACTTACTGTGAGATAGAGGACTTTTCTCAGAGGATAAGTGTTTGTGCAGCCCTGTAAAAACATGGTGTTATTGTTCTACCTCAAAAAAGAAAGATTCATATGTATACATGTTTGAAGCTAACTGCTTTCTCAGAATAGTTTCTCTACTTACCCCTGGCTTTAACAGCATCTGTGAGAGAAGGCTGTTCTTTCTTTAGTTTTGAGCTGTGATGATCTCCTGGTAACATCTGTGATGGAACCTCATATGCTTCATAGCTCACGTGCTCTCCATTGTTCTCCTTTACAATTTGACCCATGCGTGTTAACAGCTCTGGAAGTTCAAGGTCGCTCCTCTTCAAGTATCTGTATCTACATTTATTGATCATGTCTGTTAATGATGAGTTTTTTGATGAGGTTTTCTGAAGGGATTTCATCAAACCTGATCTCTCCTCTCTGGGTGTTGATATCAGTATCAGTGAATGATCAAATGATCGATCACTGTAGTTTTCAAGGACACTGCAGAGACTCTGCTTTTGTTTCTCATCAAAGTCTTCAGGATGTAGAACCAGCAGGAACACATGAGGTCCAGGATCAGAGAGTCTTCACACACTCTTGTGTAAACTCTGTCAGTTTCTCCACAGTGGGAAACTGCAGATCTGGAGTGTTGATGACAGCTATAGTTTTCTCTTTCACTGGTCCTGAGAGTCTCAGGAAGGAGTTAAATGTTTCATTGAAAGCATTCACTCCCAGTAAGAAGTTCCCCACAGAGCTCCTCTCAGAACAGCTGCCCCCAAGCAGAACAACCCTCAGCTCAGACACTGAAACAGAAGAGAAAAACAGTCAAGTTAGTGTATATTTAACTGGACAGAATAAACACAAGTTTGATATTATAAACTGTTTGACCATTTATAGTTTTGAGTCTTCATTTCATGAGCAACACATTCATCAATATTGCACTATCCAACAACAGCACATTCATTATGAATTTCTGAGTGATGGTGAGATGCTTATACAGGTTAAGATTCTATTTAACATCAGAGCAGAATTAGTTCAGTTAAACTTACTGTAAGGAGGCAGGAAATCATAGCTGCTGCTGCGCTTTAGAGGCTGCATATCTGTGAATTTAAAGATAATTTTAAAAATCAACTAGTGCAAAAACAAACAAAAATATAACACTGAACCTTAAAAATGAAAAAAAAAACAAGAAAAACAGCTCCTTCATTATACACACACACACACACACATATATATATATACATATACATATATACACTCTTTAACTGAACTCACTGGTTGCTGAAGTTGACATAATGTCACTGTCACATCAGAGTAATTTATCTGGAGATCAACTGCTTCAAGAACCTGAAAGAATGAAGAGTAGATAACAGAGAAAAAAATGTATCTCATATTTGCACAGCTTTTATTCAAATTAAAAAGGATGTCCTTGGATTGTAGGAGAATGTAGGAGAGATACCATGAAATCACATGGAAAACATACAAACTCCACAAAAACAGGTACCAGCCAGAGAGCAGGTTTGAAACCCAAACCTTCCTGCTGTGAGGTGAGGGCTAACCTGTGCACCACCCTGCTGCCCATGATGCTTTCATTCATTTCATATTTTCATTTTCCTTCTTGAAGTTACAGTTTCCCTTTTGTGAATTTACCATACAGATTGCCATTCCTGGAATCTGCTGGTGCCACGCTCCCAATTTGGGGGTCACTGTTCCGAGTGCCTTACCTTATCTAATGATCGCCAAAATGCTGATGCTAAGTTTTCAAAGTGCAAAGTGTAAAACTGAGTAGATGATGTTAAGATAGCTAGATACATCTTTTAGGGGAATTACAAATTTTAAAATAAATGATTACGGTCCTAAAACAACTTAAATTACTTATTATTTCATACCTTGTTTATTAGTAAAACACTGGATATATTTGTATCAAGCTTATAAAGATGTTTTTTTCCTGTAAATACATCCTTTAAAATTATATTGCATTTCATGATGCAATCTCCATTACAACAGTGCTTAATATTTAAATTATTTAACTGAAATAATTAGGATTAATTGTTGTCTTAAGGGCTATCCAGAGTAGGGAAATTACAGTTATTTATATATTTACAATATATTTTGGGAAGTCATTATAGTGAACATATAATTGTATGTATTGTGTGTTTTTTGCCAAAATTTTATATTTTATTTTATTTTAAAGGAGAAGCAAAAAAGGAAAATGTTGCAGATGCTCAAAATACAATTATCATTTTACAAGTCAGAAAAAATAATTTTGTAACCAGTGTTGTGTCTTATCTACTATAATAAAATTATGTTTGAAATGGCTTCTCTGCACTCAGTAGAGTGTTAGCAGCAAGTCACCGACTAAGAACACATATAGGCACATGTGGATTTTACTGAATGTGCCTAAATAAATAATGTCTGTATTCTAGCTATACCCAGCTGGGTAGCGCTTTTAAACCTTTATTGAGCATTTATTCAGGGTAAGGTGAGTGGAATTTACCCGCAGCTTTGTGTTATGTAAGTTCTTCTTCCTGGATGCGTCAAACCCCGGAATCTAAAATGGTGGAAATGCATTTAAATTAAAATTTCACAGTTTCAGACTTAATAATTCAAACTTTGTCAGTGTCATAAAATAAAACAGGGAATTTATCATTTTAGATGCAAACAGATCACACATTAAATTACATAAATCGCGTGCTCGATTTCGAAGCGTTTTCCGTACTTCCGCTTAAAACCCTGAAAATTATTTTACGATTTCTATGAAGTCCAGTAGGTTTTTATCTGGTCTGATGGTCTGGATGACCAGGAAGCAGTTTTCAGAGCAGTGATGCGCAATAACAAGTTTTTCCCATAAACTCAACAGACTCGAACCTGGCGATCGTCAGTGACCGATTTTCAATAACGTCGTTACTGAAGCTTAGAGTTGTTTAACATTTCTTAACGTTGTTTATTTTTTGTCCATCGATCATCCACAGTTAATAAGCTACTCGTTTTTCTTTATATACTATAATTGTATTATAATCGTAGGTTGAGCTACTCACCAGTCTAAACTTTTCCTCAGTGAAAGTGAAAGTATTTAAATTCTCAACAGATCAGAAGGACAAGAATGGTCTTGCACTGTAATGACGTCATGCAGGCAGCTACGTCAAGAAACAGAGTTAATAAGGTTTCCATGCAAAACAAAAAGAAAGAAAAGAAAAAATAAATATTGTAACTTATTGTATTTGCCAATATTTTTGCAAAATCCAACAGAGTTTACAGTTTTTCTCAATTGCTAAAACACTAAACCCTGTTGGCTGAACCAAGTGCTCAGTGCCCTGAGCCCTGGTTTATTGAAATGGTCACCTTTTTGGCAGAACCTTAAGCACTTTTCACCTAGTTAGACATAATTTGCAAACATACAAACCCGTTCCAAAAAATTTGAATATAGTGGAAAAGTTGATTAATTTCCATAATTCCATTTAAAAAGTGAAACTTTCATAGATTATAGATTCGATATATATTATATAGATTATAGATATGATTTCAACTATTTATTTGTTTATTTTTACATAATTTGGGCTTCCAGCTCATAAAGCCCATGAAAACAGGATTTCAAAAAGTTAGAATACTGTGGAGAAATCAGCCCAAACCACTTCTCAGTTTTTGCAGAAAAAAAAAGAAACTAGGTGTCATGGTCCTGGGCCGGTGGCCCAGTGTTTTCTGTTTTATTTCCTGGTTTCCCTGGTCCCTGATGTTTCTGCGTCTTCCTGGTCCTGTCCCTTCCTGTTTTATTTTGATAGTCCTGTGTTCCCCATGTCTCGTGTTTGGCTTTGCTTCCCCCTGTTGTTTTTCTGATTTGCTTCACCTGTGTTCCCCAGCTGTTTCCTCTTGCCCCGATTGCCCTCATGTATTCTTAAGCCTTCAGTTTTCTTCCGTTCCTCGTCGTGTCATTTCGTGGTTACCCCCAGTTGTGTTCCTCCGTTGTGGTTTCTCCCTGCCGTAGTCCCTTTGTGTTTCCTGGTCTCCCCGGTTCTCCCCCCTAACCTGTGTACTTCCCAGGGGGGAGTTCCTGTGTGTTTTTGGTTCCTGTTTATTAAACCCCCGTGTTCCTGAAGCTCTGCCCTTGGGTCCTGCCTCTACCCTCTCGCACCGCACCTCTCAACCCTGACACTAGGATCACATCAAGATACTTGAAATCATTTAAATTGTGAGCCCTGAATCGCTAATCTATGAAAATTTAACTTTTTGAATGGAATTATGGAAATTAATCAACTTTTCCATGATATTCTAATTTTTTGGAATGGGTCTGTATTTTCACCCACTAAAACACATTTTGCACTGTGATGCACTTGGGTTGCATAATGGTAAGCACAGGTAGCAAAAGTGAAACTCTGTGAAAGCACAGGTGTCTCAACTTAAACACAGCAACTCAAAATTGATCACACATGTGGCTAATGATGTGAAGAAACAACTATAAGCCATGTGCAAGGAGCCCTGGTCATTGAGGTTTCACTATGGACAGTAACAATCAGAGGAGGAAGAGGAGTTATGAGACAAAGACAATTATTTCAAATGAAATACAGGCAACTGTCATAGACCATGTTTTTGTCCACGGTTTGACAATGAGGGAAGCGGGACTTTGAGTTCAACCCAACCAAAGCAGATTCAATGTGTCCAGCATAGTCCGAAGATTCAGAGAGGAGAACAGGTAATCACTTCTTTCATTATATACATGTTTGCAGTATGACTCAATACAAAGGTGTTTCATTACATTCTTTTTCCAATACACTCGTAGGCATAGTACTGCATGTATTTTTTTGTAACTGCATGTTCTTTTTGTAGAATTGTCAGGTTGCCACATCAGGGAAGGAGGACATCTATGTTGTCCCCACACCAAGAGACCCTCATTGTTGATATGGTCCGTCAGAACAATGCAATCAAACTGCATGAAATACAGCAGAAGATCATTGAAGACCATGTGAATTTTGAAGGCATCAACAGCGTCAGCCTTTGATCATGTCCTAAAAGGCAACAGAATGTGGATGAAGCAACTGTACAGAGTACCTTTTGAGCGCAACTCAGAGAGGGTCAGGGAGCAAAGATTCCAGTATGTACAAGTAGGTGTTCAAGTATGTACAAGTAGGTGAAAGCTCCGCT